>ARYC01003587.1:0-16196 GCA_000711775.1 Oxytricha trifallax
CATCCGAAATCACAAAGATCATGATTAAAATTCAATATAAAAAGATTCCTGTTCTTGCCTAAATTGACCTTTACACTTCACTTTAAAGCTACCTTATATTAGAAGACTCCTTTGATAAGAAAGTTATCAATGATCATCAATACGCATACAAGATATATCTCTTCAACTATCTCTTAAGTGATGATAAATATCAGATGGAGTTTACAAATGAGTATCAAGTACTCACTCAAGCAAAGTTCAAAGAGTGTAGATACTTAATAAAGTTAGATGCTGTTCTCCTTGCCAAGGATCATGTTGCTTTCAGACTCCCACTCTATGAAATGACCCAAAGAGATTTCATTACAGATCAAAGAAATCATAAGTAGCTTGGATAAATAGCAACTCAGACCATACAAGGTATAAAAGAGCTTCACAAGTTAGGGTTTGTTCACAGAGATTTGAAGCCAAAAAATATAATGATAAACTTCTCACCAGTAAGAGTAGCAATAATCGATTTCAATAGAGCATATAGAGTGGAAGTATCAAGGCTTGGAACTGTAATGGGAACTCAAGGATACTATCCAGAAAGAGAAGACTGGAGAGATGGTGACTTTTAGTGGGATGTGTGGGCTTTAGCAGCAATAATAATAGAGTGCGATATGTCTCGAAACGATTACTACTCTACAAGGTGTGAGAAGGATGCTAAACAAAGAATAAAGCAATTTATTGACAGAACAAGAG
Source organism: Oxytricha trifallax (assembly GCA_000711775.1). Lineage (NCBI taxonomy): Eukaryota > Ciliophora > Spirotrichea > Sporadotrichida > Oxytrichidae > Oxytricha > Oxytricha trifallax. The sequence continues at coordinate 721 of ARYC01003587.1, forward strand.
TATCTCAATCAATGAAATAATGGAAGAGTCAATAATAATAAAACCAAACTCAAGATCAGACATATCAATAGAGCAGATAGAGTTGTAAGTAAGATAAACTTCAGACATCTACCACATGATCCTAAAGTGCATTTTGAGTGATTAAATAAAATACATTTACTATAAATTTCACATTAAAACCTATTAATAACCCCAACCCCTAACAAATTCCCTACAAATCAAAGCACTTATAAACCTCATTAAGGGGTTTTGGGGTTTTGAATATTGGCAAGAAGAAAACACATAAATGTGGTGATGTATTAGTAGCTTAAGACAGAGAAACTTACACAGCAGATTTTCAGCTTGATAAAGATGTGATTGCTGCTGACAAATATGTGAAGGGATGAACAAAATACCACTTGCAAAATCTTATTAATAAAATATTTGCTATTAATAATGTGATAAAAGGAGCAATATTAACATATAAGGTTGAAGTAGAAAGTATCGCAGCAGTTGAATATATTATCGGAGGGGGGAAATCATGTAAATTATGATACTATTCCTGCAGTTATTTATACTTATTTGGAGATTGATTCAGTTGAAAAGACTGAAGAAGAAATTATTGAGTTAGTATATAAAAAGATCATTTTATCTAATAGAAGAGAGAGATTAAAAAATGATTTAGGAGGCTTTGTTTAAATATTGTCAAATGAATAATCAAGTAAAATATCGGGAGCACCTTTATAATATTTTAAAGTGGTTATATTAATGCTAAAGATGCCTTCGGAAAGTAATATAGTGCTTATTCTGAGGATATAGCCAGTGTTTTCATGCTAATCCTACACTTTCAGAAGTCATCATAGATGCATGCATAGTTGCTTTCTATAAGTCTATTCATTCTTTTATCTGGATCTCAGTTATGCATTATTTATAGAACGTTTTTTATTATTCTTATTCTATATAAGACAAAGCACTATTTCATAACTCACCTCAATATAATTATTAAGTATCTAATTAAGATATTTATTCAAGTAAATAACTTAAAAATTCATTGATTATAGCATGCATAAGTCTTTCTCGATGATTTATATTTCTTATAGAGATGTCTTTTGCAATTATAAACCATAGGCATATTTTCAGGCAAGCATTCATTGCAACAACTATGACTGGAGCAAATTGAAGAATTAACTTATTAGTTCATTACAATTGTTCTATAACTTTAATTACGTACTTCTCCATTATATTCAATTAACTTCTTGTGGTCTTTACTTCTTTCTGCTATTTTATTATTTAAGTCAGTGTTTAGCTTTTTAATTGTGCTTAATTACTGCCACAAACGCCAATATTCTCTCTCTTTTTCCTATAGTTGTACAAGTTTCAATAAACACATATAATATAGTATTAAATTATAATTGAAATATTGAACTTGATAGTGGGTGGATTTCCTCTTGAATCAGTATCATAATAAATGCATTTCTTGCGGAAAATATAAATACTGGATCATCTGCTCAACTTCAATGAGTTTTTCAGTTAGTCATGATTATTATAATTATAAATATACTCAAGTATCAAAAAGAGGAAGGTGCCATAGACAACTAAGAAGAACTGGGACAAAGAATTCGGAAATGAATGACCGGAGAACCTCATCGACTTACACCTTGCATCCAGAAGAATTCTCAGTAACCACATCTATATATATATATATATATATATATATATAATATATATATATATATATATATATATACGAAGTTGTTGTATTTCGTACATTTTAATTTACCTCAAGTTACTAACTAACTTACTAACAAACTATACTCAAGTATCAAAAATTCAATATTAACTCTATGATTAACTTAATATAATACAAATTAATCATATTTGTTAATATTAAAATTAGAATTAATTAAAATTTATAACTTTAAAACATAGTCAATCCAATAAACATAAATATTATTGCTTTTTATTGATATATTCCCATTAAATTATAAACTTATGATGATAAATATTGCTATGTAAACACATGAAATTAATAAAGTACCTGATATTATAGCTAATGACTATATAAAATAGCAAAGTTGAATTCATATTTTCCTCATTTCTAATATTTCTTATGTTGTAAAGTGATTCTTCTTCAATTATATTATTTTAATTAGATTGTTTTAATTATTTTAAGTTATTTTTGTTAAGGAAATAGTGTTATTTCTATAACTTTTAACACTTTAATCACTTGATTAACAAATCTATTTCTTTATTCTTAATCATTAATTGCTACAATTAATTTATTAGTAAGGTGCAATTAAATTCATTTACACAATCAAATAAGTCAACAAATACATTTTTAAATGATAAATGCTGGTAAAAAACTATAATAAATAATAAATAATAATTAATCCACATCGGGGGCTCAAGGCCCCCCGGATGTATATAGTGGTTATCACTATGTAAGGGACAAGCCCTTTATAATAAATTTTGAACTTTCTGTTCAAGGTATACTAAGTTTTCATCTTCTTCCTCTTCTGTTGTTTCCTTTTTTCTTTCTATTATTGGTGTGTCTTCTCTTGGAAGGTCTACCAGTTTTCTTTCTTGGAGTAGAGGATTTGAATAACGTCTCCTGATTCTTTTAATCTATCTAAGTCTATTGTCTAGTGATTAGATTCTTAGTGAGAAGTTGATCTTTTTGAGGGCTATTTGTTTCTTAAGCCTGGTGGTGAGAAGTTGAATTATGTCGGACTTTATGAAGTACGCATGTTTATGAAGGCACTTTATGTGAATTTTCACTTTCTTTGTGTGTTCTTCCGCCTAGCAGTGTATCATGATGCAGCTCTTTTTATTTGCTTCCGTATTTTTCATAATGATTAGAGCAAAAAGTCTGATCATCTATAGGGTTTCTTTAGTTGGGACAGACCCGATTTTGTTTGGATTGTGCTTATTAGGTCAGAATCTGTCTAACCATACATTGTTTTTGCCACTGCTCGGTCTAGTGGTGAGAAGATTAGTAGTGCATTGGCGAACTAGTAGACTGCTTAGAAGGTGGTTGTGTTGGCACATGAGGTCCATATTGAGATGAAGGCTTCTCTGTTGGTAAAAACTAAAAACTTGGATATAATAATTTAATTAAATTATTAAAAAATAAATATTTAATTGTAAATTTGAAGAAATATAAAGAGCTAATAAATAATTGATACAAGTATATAGTGTGTAAGATTATTTATATTCAAAATATTGTTAATATTCACATTAATTGTAATTATTTTTCCATTGTTATTCAGTAAATTAATTTTAAATAGTGAGGAGAATTTATAATTAAATATAAAAGTTAATGTTTGAAGATACGATCCAAGAAAATTAGGGTAAACCTTCGATTAATGTAACTATATTAATACATTAATAGATTAAAATATAGAAGCTGCAGAACATTCTCGAGTGATTGTAAGTAATTTTATGAAAGATAAGCATTGTAATAATGAATTTATTTAATTTCTTATAAAATCACATAATTCTATCAAATCTAACTGCCGGTAAACTGCTTATAAAACATTAAATAAGATCAAAGTAAGCATTTATCATTTATCCGAACTTCTCCACTTATTATTATGTCTTACTCGCCGTTCTAAAAAAAAAGTACTGTATTTTAATATGGAGTATAAAGTTAGAATTTAGATATAGCCTGAAATGTAAATGTATATCCTTCATTACTGTCATGTTTGTCTTATTTTTTCATTATGTCATCGAAATTGTGAAAACTAAACTTATTATTTTTAACCAGTTTGCCATGCTCTTTTTATTTTAAATTTATTTGGTTATTATTAAAACACAGATAAATATGATGTAATTTAAGTGAAGTTTAATATATCTAGTAGTAGTAAGTAGTAAATAACTTAAGGTAATTTAAATTTATAAAATGTGTAGAATAATTAGTGCACTGTAAAACGATAATTAGTCTCAGAGTATTTGACCCATTATTGATTGCAGTTCCCCGCGCCCTCATTCCCTGTCATCAGGTTTTCCTTTCATCTATTCCTGTTCCTCTTCATTCTCTCTCTCTTATCATGCCCAAGATTTTGCTCTTCCTCCTCTATTGCCTTACTGAATCGGTTCGTGTCTTGCTCGAGGGACTCTTTAGATGGTGCTCCAGCTCCTGTTTATATTTTCCATTGAATAGGCAGCATTCTACTTCTTAGAGGACTTCTACCATTTCGCTGAAATTACCTTCCATTTCTTGAAATTCTTGTTCAATCTGGGTATTTACACCCTCTCTCATTACTAAGTCGTCCATTAGTCTATTTATGTGTTGAAACCAGCTGATCCTTTCATCATGTCCTCGTTAGCATGTTGCCAAATCAAATCATTTCTTAATTCCTTGTCTCTTTCCAGATCTTCCTCTTTAATAGCGATTCCTGACCTCCCTATCTTCATTTTTACAAATCAAAGTTCTAAATCGAACATCAGACAATATCTCTGCATGTTCTCCCAATCGTTAGTGAATATTTATAATACAGATTCTCCCGTAAGTTCAATAGCAAGGTGGTTAATTGTTGGTATTGCTTTAACTCCGCAATCCTCGGGATTTGTTACTTGGTGCGACTCAGTCTTGCTTACAATTCTTTTTACCTAGAATATTCTCCCCACTGTGCCCTCTACTAGTTCGTTTATCTGTCTCGTGGATTTCTAGAGGATTGCCAGGCTAATAACAGATCTTCTGTAATCATAAATCTCAAATGTCCCTGAATTCTTTTCTACTTTTAGAACTACCCAGTTCTTGTAGTTCCTAATGTTACTTTAACAGCTCAATCGTAGGATTATTCCTTTGATATCTTCCAGTGTTCTCTAAGACCTTCCATTCTCGATTTTCTAGTTAGTCGTCCCAATTATACTCTTCAAGCTTTTGACTCCATTGTCATTCACGACGACTGGTGGCAGTATTAGAAAGTCCTGGTTCTTTTGGTTGAATTGAACTTCTTCAATCAGTCTTGAGATTGCTTCTATAGTTTTTTGCAAGATGTGATTTTTTTTCTTTCTGGAATTCGGTCAAAGTGTTTTTATTCCTCATTGATCTCCCTTTTATGACTAATTTGTTTCTCTGACCACAGGTCCTCCTCTCTCCCTCCATTTCTACAAGCTCTCTATTTGATATCATTTAATATATCTATAAATATTAATAAGTGAAATACCTATATATTTATTTCTTAATTATTAAGAAATTATAAGTTTTTAATTAGGCATTATTATTCGTTAAGAATTTCTGGGTTATAAAATATAAAATATGGTGAAATATAAATAAAATTTAAGTCACTCATAAAATAAATCAGCATCTACAATATTATATAATTAACATTAAAACAGTACAAAATTGCTTGATAAATTTTGATAGGGGATTATTATAATAAAACTCCAAATATGAATAAAAAACGTGGATTAGAGTTATAAATAATTAAATTAAAAGTTATTATTGGTTGAAATAATAATATAGTTAGACTAGATTCAAACTAACACACCCTTATTGGATTATAATAAGGATTATTAATCTAGTCAATAGTTTTAAAAATAAAAGCAAACATTGTAATTATTCAGCACTGTTATTTATTTTTAATTTCAGGGTGGTCATGTTGCCAATTACTTACTGTCATTTAAAATTGCTCCATGCATAACAATTTTTATGTTTTTGATATCAAATAAAAACTAGAAACAACATGGTAGGGACTTAGGGGGGGCAGTTCCTAAGTCCCTCATAATGAATTAAATGTATGGGGCTTTACAAAGTTCATATTAATATATTTACTAAACCTCCTCTGTAAGTAAATTGAAGTACTATGTTTAAGATTTGATTTTATACATTCTCATATACTGTTTATATGTTTAATGTCCATTATATGTATTATTAACTGTCATAAGATTCTTAAAATTAATCTTAACTCCCTTTAGTTATAGCTTCAAGTAAATATGCTTCTGTTTATTTTTGGTTTCATGATAATGTTAAATACATATGCTTGATGAGAGTTTTTTGAATTGCCCAATGCTCTTCTATTAAATTAAGAATGTTCCATTGTATTTGAATACCATTCATATTAAAATAAATAAATACGTCTCTGTTGTTACATTTAAGTTATCAACAGTTTATTCAATAATATAAATATCTCGGTCCCCAGTATGGAATAAATTGTTTCCCTTTCTCTCAATAGAAATTATTTGATATGAATGCTTCATAATTTTCATTATGCTCTATTTTAGATATTAAATGTCTTACAACACTAATTTTCTTCTTTAATATAGTCACAGATTCAAATTTATCTATCATAAATTGTATCTTATGAAAAACATTATGAAAAAGCACTGTGTAACCAAGCGTGATTAGTCCAATAAGGCATTAAATTATTTATAAAAATCAGTGTATTCTATGAACATCTGTTCTTTAACTTTGTCTCTTAAATTAAAATATATAACTCAAACATAATATCTTTTAGTTCTTAATAATTTATTACCTTATGATTATTTTACAGTTTGAGCAATATTGAAGACAGGTTGAACGATATTAATAATAACTAAATAAAAAGTTTTAATAAAATGTTGATTTAAAGCGTGCCAATTTTATGATCTAATTATTTTAAAACAATTATATTTGGCACTGAATTTATATATAAAATTATAATTAAGAATATAATTTTTGAATACTTTCAAAATATGATAAAAAGGATATAATTTAAAAGATAACTATAAACATTAAATGTTACAATATATGTTTTTAATAATGATGCCAACGTCTATAAATCTTTAAATTTATTATAAAGTAATTGATTCTAGATATATATAGTAAGAATGTGATAAAGGACTGGGATAACATTAATTAATATAAAATAGTAAAAGAAAAATACATAAATAAATGAATTATCTTTCAACAGAATTAAGGAAATAATTTTTGGCAATACATATGAATAAACAGCATGCAAGCAATAAGAAAGAGAGACTGGATAAAAGTAAAAATAATATTATAAAAATATATTAATTGATATTAAAAAAGGGTAAATTATATTGAATGATAAGATTTAACATGAGTAAATTATTGATTACAATAATTATAAATTAAGTAAAGAATTTTTTATATATCGAATATTAAATTATTTTATAAAATACACAATTTTGCTAAAAAAATATATGATTGAAAATAAAGAGAAATTAATTAAATACAAATTATAGAAATAGAAAGTATAAATGTAAAAAATTGATTTAAATATAAAAATAAAAAATATATAAATAAAAGAATGAAATGAATGGAGATAGGGTGGTTGTTATTTTAAATTTGAATTTAAATAAATATAGTATTTTAATTATTATAGATTGATTTGGTAGCTTTTAATAAATTAACAATAGTACAATATATATATAATAATATATATATAAACCCCAATACATATATGCGTGATAAATCTATAAGTTGGTATAGTGATGATTTAATATCGATAAATAGCGAAATTCCAAACTTCACAATTTAACTTATTATGAGAGGGCCAATTCAAGAGTCTTAGAAAGAGAGTCTTTAAGAATGCTGCTAATTGCAGTTTGAGTGTTCTAGTGATCATATATTGTTGAAAGTGTTCCTTATACTATACTAAGTCCATATGTCCATAAAATCCAGTAGCTTTCCCAACTACTTTTTCCAAAAATTCAACTTTAGTATAAACCCCCCCTCTTATAGGGTCTAAAATCCAGTCTGAAGTCTAGAATCCAAAGCCAGTCTGGACCCCCTTCAACCATGACCTCGATTTTCGAAAACGAGTGCCTTTGCTTTCCATTCTACTTTCACTGCACATTTCTACTGGTTATATGTACGTTATGAACAGTGTAGGGTTGAATTCGCCATTAGGCCCTCGGATTTTTCGATTTTTCCAAAAAGCCAATTTTCAATGAGGCCAGACTCGAAAAGCACTCAAAAGACCCATGGCGGGTCCGCCATTTCTTGCAAGCCTACTTTTTTCACCTTTATATGTTGGTATTAACATAAGCAATGCATTTGAACTGGTTTGCGGGCTGTAGCTCTTTAAATCCACTGGATAAGTGAAGGAGAGAGGTTTTTCTTATAGTAAATTTGAAGAATCCAGTGGTATTTTTTAATAATCCACCTATTAAATTTAAAAATCCAGTATATAATACTATAATCAAAACTTAAAAATACCATGAATCCAGCCCAAGAGCGGGATCAGCTTGCTGAGTCTTTTCCCCTATAGATTGAAGAACGAAGCCCTGGTAAGCTTTTTTCCTTTACTAAGCACCTATATTAGAGTTAAGGAATGATAATTCAAATGAATGGTTAGCTCAACTTCTTGAGCAGGGTGATCGGATTTTTGAAAATCTTGAAGCCAAGGCTAATATTGATGAGGGCGGCAAAGTGAAGGGCATTAAAGCTGAGTACAAGGGAGCCCAAGATAGCGTCAAAATCAATAGAGCAAAGGAATTCCTACATTTAAACAACTATGATTTGAGTCTCCTGTTGTAGCAGGAGGATTTCAAAGGCTATTAAAAGACATGGGATTTTAAGAACGTTGTGAGAAAGTTTATAAACAATAACAAAAGCAAGAAAGCCAAGAACAGCAGTGATACCAAGTCACTGGTCTCTGAAAATCTTAACCACTCCCTCTCAAACGAGGAAATGAAGGTGAGTGAGTTCCAGACTACTGTGAGCTTAGCAAGTGAATCAATGCAAGCTCCAAGACCCTTACCTTAGCTGGTTATTAACTATGGCTCAATCATTGGCCATGAGATGTTGGTCAAACACTTTGAAAGTTTCAAATAATCAAATTATTAATAAAAGGAACAGATCCTTCAAGATATAATGGCCCGCAACACCCAATCACTCTTTTCGTTCCTTTAGCACTTTGAGATGGCAAATGAACCCTAAGTGAACCAAGGGCTCTTCTATTTAATTACAGAGTTGATCTCAAGTAACTAAAAGCTAGACTAAGACTCCAAGGCTCGTATCTTCTTGGCTGCCCTCAGTTACTATACAGGGGAAAAATATCAGCCAGAAGAGAACTTAATATAAGAAGCAATTCTCTTACTTATTAGGTCACCCAATGCTAGACAAGCTATAGGCTTAGCCAACTTGGTCTTTATTACTGAGGCAACATGTCTGAGTAAGCAGCTTGCTATAGTCTAGAAGCTAAACGACTCTAATCCAGGCATCATTCAGCTTTTGGCTTAAACATGGCACTACTTTTCAATTGACCCTTAGGTCATCAAACTAATACCAAATTCCTTCTTTATAATGAACGTGCCTTTTATTATCTTGCTTAAGCAAGACTGTGGATTGAACCTTATAAGAGACATTCCTGTAGAGTATACAGAGTACTTTGTAAGAATATGTGCCTTATGCTCTGCCCCTAACTTAGAGTCTTTAAAAGACTACATATCTTCAACAAGGGCAACCTTCTTATAAAAGCAAGAAGTCATCGACAAAGTCTCAATGGTGCATTTTATGAAAGGCCTTGCTTCAAGACTGCAAAGCAGAGATCAATAATGGGTAGGGAAGATTGAACAAATCAGGAAAGTATAGTAATTGATTGTGAATGCGCAAGTCGAGAAAAATGTATAGTTAAGCATTCACACTATTGACAACTGTCTAAACTGTGACTTCTCTGACCTTGATAGAATAATGCAATTGCCAAGGACTATGGAAGCCTTCTCTGAAAAGGCTGTTAATGACCTTCTTTAGCTATTCAAGAATGAGAACTTATAAAACCAAGTAGCATCCAGATTCAATAGCAGGTCTCCAAAGGAACTCTTAAGAGTAAGTGCCGAATTAGAAACTTTGGAGTAAAATTTAGGCTTCAAATTCTACTGCTCTCAGGTCTTATGTTTAAACTATATCTGTGACAACCTTAACAGCAATCACTTCATTCATTTTGGTATTGGCAATGGGAAGACCCTAATATGCATTGCTTTAGCAATCCTTATTGCTCTTAAAACTTAAAGATCAGTCTTTATACTCAGCAAGAATGAGCACTTAGTGCAAAGAGACTTCAAACGATACTAGAGAGTCATTAAAGCAATGTAGCTTAATTGCAATCTAAACTTCTTTGCCAAAGATACTGGCATCTATTTCTACACTTAGCCCTAATTAAAGAAGATGCAAAAGAACAGCAAGGCTGTGAGTGTATGGTAGCAAAGCTACGTATTAGTGGACGAGTACGACTGGATTATGTTTGATGGCTCTGTTGATACTATAATCAACTCTCTTGAGTACTTTCAGCAAGCTCATAAAGTGATAGGATTTTCTGGAAGCAATCTCTCTTTTACTGAAGAGAACTGTTTAAAGCTAGCTTTTCAAGCTACACCTGTAGTATTTCCCACTCTTGATAAACTCTAGGGAAATAAAAAGACTCAATACCCGGATGTGTTTGTGAGCACTAATTAGAGTGATTACTTGGCTAAGATCAAAGAAATTATAATAGAGCAGCTAAGCCACTCCCCAGTTCTAATAGTGGCTTCAACTAACTATAATGCAATAGAGATAGGCCTTTTGAGATCGGGCTACGACTTCACAAGTTTAAGCAGAGGGCAAGCCGCCAATATCGAATCCATGATTGAAGGCAGATACTTAATGAAGAATGCGAAAAAGGAATATGGAATATACTTGCTGAATGAAGCTCATGGAAGAGGGACTGACATTCAGACGAATGATGAAATCAACTAGAACGGAGGTTCTTACCTCATCATAGCAGATGTCTTCTCTAAAAGGTCTGAAGAGCAGATTATAGGAAGAATTGGAAGACTTAATACTAAGGGCAGATGGCAAAGAGTTTTGTATAGACTCAACTCCAAAGATAGTGCTGAGTAGCTTCTTTACGTAGAGTAGAATGAGATCGAACTTATATATTAGACAAAAAGTTCAATGAAGTATAATTTAATTTGTAAGACAAATAAGAAGCTACTGATATGGATATTATTGATCAAGCAAAGGAGCCCGAAGTTCCTTCTGAATAGATTATAGCCATCGATCATTAAGTTGCAGTTGTAAAGGCTATAGTGGAGAAGATAGTCGAAAAAGTAGAAAGTTCTTTCATAGGAGCCAAAAAGGATATCGAGGAAGCAAAGAAGGCCTCTGAAGAGGAAATGAAAACTGAAGCTGTGGCTGAAGAGCCAGACACTCAAAGTAAATTAGGGTTCTATTAACCTTCTATCATAGAATTCATTGTAGAGAAGATGAGCCAGAACCCTGTGCTCTAAGACAAGCCTATTAGTGAAGTTGAGAAGATCTTCAAAAACGGCGTGAGGCGCCAATATGAGGAGATCACTTAAGAGCCAGGCAGAGAAAGATCGAAGAGCAAGGAAGGAAAGATAAAGACTAATAAGAGAAGTAGGAAGGCTTATGAGAAGGCAGAGCAGATTAAGGACTTAGTTGAAAAGTGAGTTATACTTGTAAGGAGGAGTTGCAGAGACAAGTCTTTTAGTGAAACTTACAAGGAGCATGAAGAGGTCGAAGAAAGTATGGAAGCCTGGTTGAAGAAGGCTTCAAATTAAAAGAGAAACTTGAAAAGTGATATAGATCATAGGAACCCCTAAAGAGAGGGGTTAAAAAGAAGATGATTTTAAAGCTTAATTTCTAAAAGAATTCACCATATTCTAACTCTTTCTATTAGTAGTGTTCAGAGAATGGATGAGAATAGAGACCAGCAGAAGTCAAAGGCTGAAGTTCTGCACCTGCCCTTCCAGATTCTGAGAGCCGAAGTCTTGCATAACTTGCTCCTTCATTTTGCGTAAGTCAAGTACATCACTTTCCAAGTTATCATGCTCTTGCTTCAGCCTCTTAGTTTCTTATAGAAAGAGCTGCCTGTCTGACTTCAAGGCTGTCTCATAATATTTCACCTCTTCAATTTCATCTCTTGTTCTCTTTCTTTTAGATGAGTCCTTCATGAGATTCACAGCTTTGCCTCTCTCGACTACAAAGGAAATGTAAAGAGAGTAAACTTACTGCTGAAGCTGAGGCATCTAGAGAGTGCGTCAACAAATTCAGGTCTCATTTCAATGACTAGGTCTCTGCTTTGCTCAAGCCTCTCTTTCCGTTAAAGCATTGCATCGTGAATCATGTTGGTGACACCGTCGGTGTCTAAGGTATAGAGCAAATCACAGATCCATTGCCTGTCTAAGTGGACCCAGTCTCGCTCATCAGGGAGAAAGTTGAGTAGTCTGGAAATGTCTCTCGCATAATCGAGGAAGTCCTGGACTGTAAGTCCCTCTATGTGAGGCACTGCGGACACTTTGACGTCTTCTCTTCTGATGTACTATGAAGACGGTTACAATTAAGGAGAGATGCTTACCTCCTTCTTTGCTCTTATGATGGACTTGAAGAAGTAAATTGGTTGAATCAGGCTTGGGTAAGAAGGCCCGACAATCCTGGATGAGAAAGTTGTAGAGCTCTTTCTTGCTTTTGCACTTCTAAGCTAGGTCTTAAACATTGATGCCAGTAAGTTACGCTTGGTTCATTAAATTCTAATAGGAGGGTGCCATCAGCCGTTTTAAATAGCCAAATATTGGCTCATAAAGACAGCACTGTTACTACAATGAGATAGTCATTTTCACTATTATGAAATGCCTTCAGCATGATCCGATTTCCGCATGCGGATTTCCTACCAGCACCAAAGTAATTCATTATTAGGAAATTAAGTCTATTTGAAAAATAATTAGATTTAAGATCATGAATTTTTAAGAAATTATTTCTCTTTTTATATTCATTTAGAACTTTAATTTTTAAAATGATATATTTTCAATCTCTATTTAATTTTACATAAATTTTATCTAAAATTTTTATATAATTTATATTTTTTTATTTTTTACAGCAAATTCATCTCTATTTTACATTTTTAAGTATATTAAGAAATTTAGAGCATAAAAAGCTTTTTATCAATATTTTTAAGTATTTCTAGAATTAAAATTTAATATAAAATAAGTATAGAAATATAATTCAAAGCATCAATGTCAAACAAAGACTTTATTTTTTAACAATTCTATATATTTTTTAATTAATATATATAAATTTTTTATATTAGCAATCCTTTATGTTATTAAATTATTTAGACAGAAATACATAGCGAAATGGAATACAATTTATGGAATTTTATATTGATTTTATTAAGAGACACGAATTGAAGTAATTATTTATGGATTCATATCTATCTCACAAATAACATAGTAAAATCTTCTTATATAACATTAAAATATATAGCATTCCAGAATTGAATTATTATAATCTTATTGTGGAAAATTAAATCTTGATAGCAAATTTAGCAATAATATATTAGTAAGCTTACAGATTTCATTTCATATAATTCAATAAACTTTTAATTTAGTCATTAGATTATGAAAATCAAATTCATAACAATTCAATATAAAACTAAAAATTGAAAAATTATCTTTTGATATCATATGTTTATAAATTTTAAATTCATAGAGAATTTATTATCCATTTAATTATAAATTTAAATTATAAAATTTATAAAAGTTCAATATAATTTTTATTCCTGTGTAAGAATTTTATCATACTGTATTACAATTGATTATTATTGTTTTTGTAAGTTCTAATATTTTAAATTTACCTTTAATTATAATTCAATCGATTTATAATAATAAGAAGGATTGTAAAAATATTGATGATTAATTCTTATAAATTTATAAATTCTTTACTAACTTTGATTTATTAACTACTAAAAATTCTAAATTATACTTGATATATTTTTAAGAGTAAAATAAATATTAGTCTTGATAATTAAATACTTAAATGTTAAACAAAAAAAATCTCAATACTTCATTTATTTACAACTAATCCATGTCATTCTTATATCCTTCATTGCGAATATTAGAATTCTAAATTATGAAATCTACTAACAGTATCAAGTTCTTTCAAATAATATGAATTTAAATTTATAAAAAATTTGAGATATTATTGAGTCAAAGTTCAGTTTGTAACATATTTCTAATTTAATTCATTGCATATAAACTAATTCATTAAAGATTTATTTGCTTCATAAAAATTATACATATCTTAACATAGTTCTTATGAATTATAAAAATTAAATATAAATATTATTATTAATTGAACCTATGATGGTTTTTGTTAAGTGTTTATAAATCATATAATTTAAAATATCTTATATTTTAAAATTTATAATTCAAATTTAAAGAATGTTTAAAATAGAGAGATACTTGCACACTTTGATAATTACTTGAATTCTTTAGAGTTTGAGCAATTAATGCTTTCCTAAAGTTATTGCTACTTTAATGAATTAATTTACTCTTGGGAATATTTCAAAATTAGAATTACAGCATTAAGAATAGAATTTTAGCCAATTCACAAATCGATAGTTAAACAATTCAGATTTGAATTTAAATCATGACAATTTTGTAAGTTATATTGAAATAAATATATTTCGAAAATTTTATTACAAAAATTTCACATTATAGTAAGCCATATAAATATTCTTATATTGGTTCTTAATAGAACTTATTCTTGATTAGTTAAAATATTATATTATAAGCTCAAATTTTACTTTAACATTCTATGATATTAAATATAAATTTTCTTTGAATTGTAGACTTTTATTTAAATTATTTACTCTTAATCTTAAAATAAATTTACTTTCATTCATATATATTTTTTTGGATTAAAACTTATATTGTAAAATTATTCAATTTTCTAAAGTAACTTTTTACCTTTATTCAATAAATAAGTAAATTTTATTAAATAACTTACAAATATTTGTGCTTTAAATTATAAAATGTTTAAAATTTATAAATAAAATTTTAGAGAAAACTTTATTTGTCTATGTTTTAATAATACATCTTATTATATTAATTTTTATATCAATCATAATAAAATAGGGTGGCAAAGTTTTTTCATAATTTATATTTTAATTAAAATTACCAATTTTTTATCCCCCTACTCAACAAATTTACATAAAATAATTTTATATAATAATTTTTATAATAATTTCTTATAAAATAATTTATAAGTCTCACTTAACTTAGATTTCTTGATTAATTTTAATTTAAATCATTTAAAAGCGATGGGTGGCAATAATAAGAACAATGGGTCTTATAGTGCATAAATATTAAATTTGGAGTGAAAATGTAATATGAAATAAACTAATAATTTTAATGAATTCACTGCAAACTTAAAAATAATTAGACTATGAGGTTCGGGGAAAGAAACGGAAACGATCAAATGACGAGACTGATAATTTTGCACAGGATTTCGTGCACAAGCGAAGACAGATAGACAATGTGAATCTCTTGGAGTATCTTAAGGGACGGCAGAGGATCACGATAAGGAAGGAATGACCCCAGCAGAGATTACTTCCAAGTAAACGTTTATCTATGAGGGACACGAGCGAATCGCTATAACAGCTGATAGTATTTCTTAGACACTCGTGTTTGACATCTTCAAAGCGGATCTGGTACAGCTACAAGGAAATTGCATTGCGAGTGGGCATACGGGTTTCAACGATTTCGAT
>ARYC01003588.1:0-12057 GCA_000711775.1 Oxytricha trifallax
AACTCAAATCAATTAATGGCAATCGCTAAGATAAGGAATCCAAGATTTTTGTTGATTACGTACTTGAAGAAGATGTAGATGTGTCGATGTAGATTCTCAATTATACAAGCTCAGAGGTAAAGTTGACTTGAGCAAATACAAAAGCTTCCTCAAAGATGGTATTGGTACTGGAGAGCCCTCTAAATCAAAGAAAATTGTTTCGTCCAACCAAATCAAAGCATAGTCAAGTTTGAAATTAGCAGAAGTAAGATCAAACCCAAGCTCTGGATTTACATGAAGTAAAAAGCAATTCAAAAGTCAAGGATCAAGCGCAAGGCATCATTTAAAAACTTCGCGATAGCATTGCCACCTTACATGCCAGGTGTGAAGATCTAGAAATAGAAAACAAACGATTAAGATAAACTAAAACAAAGTAATAGAAATAATAGAAAGGTAAGTTATTTGATAGGGTAGCTCCTAATTATATAAGAAATAGTAATTAACTAAATACTTTAGGTAGGTAATAACCTATCTAAAAAGCGAAAAGTCACAAGTTATAGGCTAAAAGAAAGTTGAAGAAATTTGTAGCTGAGAGGGATCAGAGTGAGGAGAGCGATAACTAAAGCGACTTTATCTCTACAAGAATACCTAAAAGATCAATTTAAGAAGACTCAGTCGATTCAGAAAGTGAAAGTATGAGTTCACAAATTAATATGGAAAATCAGTAAATGCATTCCTAAGCAGAATCTAATAGCACCAGTGAAGATGAAGATGAAGTCGACTTTGGCATTCATTCAGAAGTTGATTGCGTGATAACACCACAGAAGGTACAATCAGCAAAGAATAGCAAGCAAGACCATGGATCGCAATCAGTAAAGTCAAATTCTGAACCTTGGATTGATAATGCAAAAGTTTTAAATTTAAGACTAAACTCTGAGTCAAACTTGAATTATATTGGTGTTGGGCGCTAAGACCTGCTGAATAATAATAGTACAGCTTCATACTTTCAGTATTACAACTAAATGAACCAAATCATAAAACAGGGTAACTTATCATTCAAAGACGATGAAGACGATTACGTGAAGACTCTTGCAAAGCTCTTGAACTTCTTGGGGTTTGAAAATATCTAGATAATGTATGTGCAAACAACCAAAGAGATAGTCTTCCAAATGAACGATACACAAAACGATTAATCTTACAGTTGGTTGAAGCTTTATTTAGGGCAGCACGCTAAGAATAGAGCAAATCACGAATTCAACTTATTAAAAGACCATAAAGACGCCAAATTCATTCTGCCTTGCCAAAATCTTTTCTTTGACAGTGATGAAAGTTTATTCATTTAAAGCTTCAGAATAAACTAGAAATTCTAACCTCTTGGCAAATTCCTGATGAACGCATCAAAGCTCAAGCATGCTTACAGATTAAGGATAGCTATAGGAGTATGTATTGCAAATTTGGAACTAATGTAGCGAGGTATATTCGCTCCTCATCAAAACATAATGAGATATCTAGTTGGGCCATCTTCCTTCAATATGAAAGTGTTGATTGCTGGATTAGATTATGCTTTCAAAAAGGATCGACTCTTCAAACCTTGGAGTGGCTTTAATGTAGTTTCCAAGGAAGTGCAGCAAGCAGCCAGAGACGACAAATCAATTCACCAATCCAAAGAATACCTAAACAAACCAATTGCTTTCATTCTATACTTAGTGCTAAAGCCAGGTAAAAACAAATTGATTCTGAAGGTTTGTAAAGACGAATTTCTTTCTGATGAAGAGAAGGCAGCTCCAGCGTATGGAAATCAATTCAAAGGCTATGGCTAAGTGCAACGACTCTGGTCTGGCAAGATAACTATCAAAAATGTTGCTAATGAACTCCTAGGCATGATTGAAGCAGACTACCCAAGACATATCATGCACCTTAAGGATGAAATCGCGTTCTTAAACAACTGTCAGTGACTAATTAGCAAACTATTAATAATCCCTTCCCTAATACATTCACAACCTAATCTCTTGCACTATACTCTTTAATCTAATTTACTATTCTATTATACTTTGTGATTGCACTCTCCTAAATGAATAGATAATACAGCAATCGATTGCAGTATTCATATGCACTTATATTAGGAATAAATTTTTCATTATTATGAGATTTTATCAAATTTTGGGTTTTGAGGTTGCATGGTTCCACCCTTAGGTTGTATGGCTCCAGGAAGATATCCTGAGATATCTCTAAATTTCAAAGTCATAAAATTTTGGAGAATATTGCTAATAGCTCTGCTTACTTTATGATTAGCGAGCCTCACTACATTGTTTTGATATAATAAACATAGATGCATATTTAAATGCAAATACAAGCTGATCTGAAGTCTATGGGTTAGCATACAAGAGGCCAAACTTCAAAAATTCTTAGTTTTTCATGACAGTTTATAACAGCTTTCAAACCACCAGTTTGAGCCTCTAACTTCAAACATCGATTTTTGCCTAAGGCTCTGACTTCAACTCTAATGATGTTTTCGATGCCTCTGAGATGTTTAATGATGATTTGGATGATTTTGGGATGGTTAGGTGAGATGGGTAAGTCAAGTGTATTGGACTTAAGTTTGAGAATAGGCCTAAATTTCAAAGCTATACTACAGTTAAGAAGTCAAAACCACTATAAAGTAAAACCTGCATTTTCTTACCACTCTTATCACAATACCACCATACCCTCTCCAATCAATGCAATTAGGTATAGCAACATCGTATATAAGTGATTGAGCTCAACTTAAGGTGGTTTAGTCAAATTTGAGAGGCTAGGTTGCATGAATCCACTCTAAGGTTGTATGGTTCCAGATGAAGATATCCTGAAGATACCTCAAGGTTATATGGTTCCACCCCTCAGGTTGTACGGTCAGGAAGATATCCTGAAGATATCTCATAAAATCATGTACCAGTGTATAAAAAAATCGCTAAGTATGTATAGGGTTCAATTAGAAGTAATAAAGCTGCTTATTCAAACTACTATGCAAGAATCAACCTAAAGTTGTATGGATCCAGGTTGCATGGCTCCGGCTGTATGACTCCAGGTTGTATGGTTCCAAAAATGCCCTATTTAAGCCAGCAAATTTCATAATTCATTATCACATTAAAAATTCGCAAATTGGCCCCAAAATTAGACTTTTGCCTCCTGACTTTCTGCTGCCCTAACTTTAGACTCCTCCCTATATTTTATACTCCCATCATTTTAACATGCTCCTTCTACTCGGGAGCATTAGGGTCCAGCCGCAGCCTATGGTTGGATACCCTCCATTATAGAGTAAAGTAGTTTTTTAAAGTAGGTTTTAGAAAATCTCTTTGATTTTAGGGGTAAGTACACTTTTGGCTTTAAACTACAAAACGTTAGAAGATCCTTAAATAATCGATTATCAATTGATAATTAGGTAACATGCTCTTTCAACTCGGAGTATCAGAGTCAAACCAAAACCAACGGTTAATCAACCCTTCATTTATAGAGTTGCTAAAAATCCTAAAAATTACAGCATTTTAATGCTATCTCAGGTTTTCAGCAAAAGTAAAACAATCTCAGGGATTTTAGAAAAATCAAAATAAATTTAAATCCTTAAATCAAATAAGTAGCAATAAATTACATTAGCGTGTAGCTATACGCTCTGAGCTTAATCTAAAAACTCTTGAAAAAGGCAGTGATTTTATAAATTTGAGAAAATCATGCAGCTTAGTAAAATCAGAGATTTTGTAAAATCAAAATTATTAGTTGATTATTATCAAAACTTCCCTAAAGTTAGAACCGAATATTCAAATTAGTGGCAAACCCTACTTAAGCGAGGCAGTTTATAATTAAATTTATGAATTATTCTCCATGTTGATTAAGAAGAACTGAAACTTAAAATCAACCGATCGTTAGGCTGCGATTCAAGAGGATATTGGAATCCTAGAATTCAAAGTCGCTGATCCTTCCCTTGGTGGGGGTATTAAGACACCATTGGAGGCGGTAGTCCTCCTCAATCGATAATTGATGTTATTCGTAATACAATTAGACATTGAGTACAGAGGACTACTGAGGAGAATTAATCATTAAAAATCAATTTTTTCTTAATCATTTTTATAGGAATCAGAGGTAAAATCAGTACACGGAACACAGAGAAGATCAGCAATTTTTAGTAAGTATTATTTAGAAATTATTTTAATTAATCTTCCTTTTTTTAATTTTATAGGCATTTGATTAAATTGTACATCATTAAAGAGGAGCTCCTTTGATTTTAACAATAGCTAGTTGATACTCAAGTAATTCAAATCTGATGCTGATAATTTAGGGATTAGGTCACATTTAGGGTTTTTAGTTTAAGCTGATTTATTATTTTACTTTTTCTTTGAATTATTGATTTGACTTTGATACTTACTGGAAATAATTTTATTATCTTCAAGTGTTTGTTCGTAAATTATCTGAAATCTTGATCTTTAGTGAAGGACTTTCAGTTTGCTAGATTCACAAAATACTATTAGTTTTTATCTCTCGATTAGAGAGGTTTTGTTATTTAATTTAAACTGTTTAAAACAAAACCTGGACTCTTGTTATTATCTATCACACTTTTACTGTTAAATGGCCTAAGGTTAATTAAGGTAATTTAGTTTAGTTTAAGTTTTAGTTAAATGACCACTATAGTATTATTAAGGGAAAATGTTTTAAGGTACTTAGTATAGTGTAGTTATTATTGATGGTGTATATAAATCACCGTCGCAGTTTAAAATCACTCTAAATTATTCACTCAATCCTCTTTAATTTCTCTTTCATACTGTAAAACTAACTGATCCAACAAACTCTTAGGGCTCTGGCATTTCATGCGATGTCAACTGCTTCCACATTTCTTCATCATACTTATTCACAGTCTTTCTGTATTCTCCCTTGATTTAGCTATAAATTGCGCGTAAGCGATAGTTTGAATAGTGTAATAGTATTGCTTACTCTACCTGTATAAGACTGTCGTTATCAAAGCTGAAGAACCAACCGTCTGAAGGATCGTCAGGATCAAGATTAATATACTATTAGTGCATGTGTGGATCCTCCTTCTTGAATGGGTATATCCATACGTTATGATAGCCACACCACTTATAGGTTACCACCACAATTGGTTCACTCGGAGCAACCTCCAGAAGTACAACGTTTGAAAATCCACTTTGAGGATCCACCTGGAACTTGAAAGTTCGCTTGAAGCGTTCATCGATCACCTATACTTGAGAACCATTACTTATGTTGAAAATCTTGCCTTGTAAATCTCAACGATGTATCCACCAGGTGCATGAGCAGAGTGCTTGAAGGTGAAGCAGTGCTGCTTCGTAAGTTTGCTTGACTTCATTCTTAAGTTTTATTATAGAATTATATGATTATTACTTAATAATAAATATAAAGAACTTGTTTAGGTATTAAAGACTATATATTTTACTGATAAGACTACGCTTCGTTAATACTTGAAGATCAAACCATACTACTCCTAGTTGTGAACATCCGCTGAGTTGATCAACCAAGCTCTTAAGCTTAAGCAGGCCTATACCTAAAGTTCATGACTTCTAACACAAATCAGATAAGTTCTTAGTTGTCTCCCTTGTACAGGCCCTCAACCTGAATAGTTCTGATGGTGTGAAAGGCAAGTTGGATGCCGAACACGATTCTGTACTGCTCCAGCGATTCATCCATGATTTGAAGGACTTGAGTGCCAGTCAGATTCTATCCTGTTTAGTCTGTTATGAATGAGTGCAGCATTAAAAAGGCCAGATAAATACAATTATTATAATTAATTTAAATTATTCGACTTAAGAAAAGCTCAACACTTATTATAAATTGAGCATTGCATATATTAATAATAATAGTAAGAATTAAAGCAAAGGTAATTTTCTTATTGAAAAAATAGAATAACTTGTCAAACAGTAAACACTTAAGTTTATGGGAAATATACTTGAAAAATATTATAAATGAAAGAGCAGCAACGAACTTCACTACTGGAGACCAACATCATCTAGACCATCCTTGTCTCCATCTTTCTTGACGATGTCTGAGGAATTTCCTGGCAAAGCCTGATTGTCCTAATCTTGAGGCAATCCTACACCCTGGTCTATGTTGCTGTTGTTTGGTCCTGGTTGATTTCTTAGTTGCTCTTGCTGCTGCACTTACTGTTACTCTTGCTGCTACACTTGCTGTTGCTCTTGCTGCTGCTCTTGCTGCTACTCTTGCTGCTCTTGCTGCTCTTGTGGTTGCTCTTGCTTCTGCTCTTCGATCTACTCTTGCTTCTGCTTTTAGAGCTTCTTCTGAATCTAGAGCTGTTGTGATGGATGATCTTAATCGATTTCTTGTTCTGATTGTGTCTCTTCCAGATTTAGTTCTTAATTTTTCTCATGTTCTTGTAGTTGATCTTGGTTCTGCTTTTGCAGTTACTCTTACTACTTCTGCTCCTCCTCATGCTGTTTCTCTTCCTGAGAAGAAGGAGAGTGGCTACCCAATGCTATCATACCCTTTTCATAATCATCATCATCAACATCTTACTCATTAAGTCCATCTTATTGAATCTCCTCAAATTATTCTTAAGAGGAGTTGGCATGTTGTTAATTCTGCAGGTTGTACTCATTGAACTAAACTTAGTCATCCTAACAGCCAGGGTGTCTTTAGAACGAAAGCTCATACTATGACTGTTGTAATCCTTCATTCCTTTTGTTGCCATCAACTTGCACTTGGGAATCCTGTTGAAGTTGGTTAGCGCTCAAGTTCTTAGAGCAAGACTGGGGTTTTGAAAGTGAATTTTGCTATTGTTGGGTCAAATACACGTTTTGATCAGGCTCTTCCACGCGCATCAATAAATCGTCTTAAGAATTTACTTTTGAGGAGGAATTCTGATTAACGGGGTTTTAAATTAATGTTTGCTAGACCAATTCACTGAAAGCAGGAAACTGTCTCTTCTTAACATTTGCCTTTGGAACCCCTTTCTTCTTCTGTTTTTTAGTTCTTTTGTGAACCTTTTTGTTTTTGTTTCCTTTCGATTCCTTTCTTCTCTACCACCTATAGGGTCTTTTCTTACATCTATAGGGTTCTAGTTTTTCTGGACTTATTATCAGGAACTTATGAATTGTTATTCATACTATTGATAAAGGGGTTGTTTCCACTTCCTATGATAGAATTTTAAGCCAATTACAAATTTTAGAGTTGCTGCATCGAGGCAGAAAGAAGCATAAGTGGATTTATGGGATTAATTGCAGGGCTTGGATATTATGAGAAAGGTTAAGTTTGCTGTAGGGAGTTATTATAGTAGACTTAACCAGATAGGGGTAGATTTGCAACTGGACTGCTATATATGAGTTCGAGTTCATGCCAATTAGGCCTTATCTCTAATCTCCGATGATACCAAAGTGCTGATTATTTAAGAATTGCATCTTGATTGGGGTTTAAGCAGCAGTTGAAGACACTTAATCACTCTTCTAGGGACTGAAGTAATTGAAGATATTCCCACTTTGATTCTAGAAACCAGGATTCAACTGCCTGGATTGAGCTTGTGGAAGCGCTTTCTAACTATTTTGACTGTACCTATCGTTTTGGCTGAGTCCCTTTTCGATTAAAATGTCATCAAAAGGCTTTTGAATTTGATCAGGCACTTTATGGATTTATTTAATGCAATCCCTAATCATGCTGGGAGTTTGGATCGAGGTGGGTTATGTCTAATTAGCAACACTCTGTGACTAATCTGAATTAGCATTGGCATTTTCAGCTTGTTTACGAGACTCATTATCAGAATCAGTTCAACTAAGGATTTATTCTTCCAAAGGCATGTTCTAATCAGTAGCTGCTTTTGATGTGAGACTTTAAGTAAGATTATTGCCTTTCTTAACTTTCTTTGTTTGTTATGGCACGTAAGTTGGATCAGTATGACTATCCACTTCTTCTTCAATGTCAACTCCAAATTTGGGTGCAATAACTTTGAGATTTTTCTTATCATTTGCTTTCTAAGCTTTACTTCTTTATCTAGGTCTGCTAACTTTCTTCTTAGCTTTGGAACCACTTGCATTATTTTGAGCTGGTATGTTATTTGTTGGTCCAAAACCCATAGTTTGTTAAGAGCTAATTTGGGCTGTATGAGTTGAGCCTTAACTTTTTGTAGCAGTGTCAGCAGTATTGGATAAGATATTTTGGATTTATTACTGTTGATAAATTTGGTATTGGTTCTGGTTCATTAGGTTTGCAGGGTAGCTGTTAAGAGATATAGGGCTCTATTAGCATGGAACATTGTAATTAGAAACCAGGCTTGAGTCACGATGTTGACTTAAATCATTTGCATAGTTCTGACTGTATTGATTCTGCTGAGAATAGTTGCACTAGTTTGAGAACTAGTCATTCTGTGATTGATTGTACTAGTTGTGAACACCAATGCCAGAAGATTAATATCTATTCTGTTGAATCAGGCCATGGATTTAATTCACCCCTCGTTTGCCAAGAACTGTAAATTGCTGTTCTGATTCTCTGATTTTTGATAGAACACTATTAATAATTAACAACACACTATCCTTACTTGAGATTTGATTGTCTGGTTGAAGCAATGTTAAAGAATTGAGGGAATAAGTTTTTCAGTTTTTAAAGCATTGGGCTGATATGAAATTCTTTTTACTCCTCCTTTGTTCTTTGCACTGGTTTTTCTAAAGGTAAGACGACATTTTTAATAATCTCTTGCTGTATGTCATCAACATAGCGAACCAACTAGGTTACGCGAGCAGGCGGGAGTTGAGAAACGTTGGTCTTGTGAATAGTGGATTCTTGACTTGTCATTTAAATGAGCAATCTTAAGTCTTGAGGAAGTTAGAGGTTGAGATACTCCAGAGAGTATTGATGCCATTTATCGAACACCTCCTAATTTCTATATGTACAACAAATCAAAAGTTCATTGGGCTTACCTTGTAGTGATCCACTCATACAAGTGAGCATTCTCATTTACCAGCATGTTATCTAAAGCTTTGATAAAAGCCTTTGTAAATTCCCTTCCATAATTTAGCAATAAATCTGGAATGCCATGCTAAAAGTTTGCACTTTGATCAGTGCTTCTTGTTAAAACCAACATCAAATCGATGATTTATGCTCTGATTTCGATGATGAAATATGGATCATAATTGTAGGGTTTAGCTTCGTTTAGTATGATTCTTTCCTTAAGCTGGCTTACATGATGGTCTATAGAAATTCTATTAGTGAATTATATTACCTGCACAAGATTGAGGGTCTTGATCTTCTTATTGCAGCCCCTTTAGAGTATTAATGACATTCACCAGTTTTGTCATTTCATCAGCTTCTTAAGTAACCATTCTGCATGCATCCACATCCTCATCTTTGTAGTCAACGTCACTAGCATACTCGTATGTGAGAGCGCTAGACTAAATCATCAAATAATCGAGCTGCCGTTTTAGGTCGACTACAGCATAAAGCAATTCTTTGCCTGAATACCTATAAATTATTAGATGTGTCAAAATCTTACCAGCTAAAGATCCTTTGGAAAAATTCTCGAGCTAGAATGTGGGTGTCTGTCATAGCCCCCAAGAATGTAGTTACAGGAGTCAAGTCACGCTCACAGCCATATATTTTGATGGTGAACACAGTCTTGAGTCCTGAAAGAGCCCCATCGTCATTCATCAACTCCAAGATAACACTCATGATCACCTCCTCTTAGTCATTCTCATCCTTGATAATCACTGGAAATCTGGTTACTTTCTGTCTGCTTGACATGAGCAGCATTTGTCCATCTTTGTCAATTCTTAAAACTGCAAAGTGACTTTATGGAATAGGGGAGTCTGCAAACATGTAGATCAGCTCAACTATCAAAGTTCCATGTCGGTCCTCAAAGAAAGGCTTGAATATTTTATTGTTGAGACTGATAAACCTGCAAATACTCTGCATCCTGTACAAGTCGTAATCAAATATATCTTTTTAAAATAGAAGAGCAACTTTGTAACTTCTAAATTTGCAATCAAATGCGCACCAATTTAAGACGGAAGTGAGTGGAAATCTCAGGGGATTTAGGAAGTAATCGCTCAAGAACTATTCAGGTTTCATCTCGAGCAATCCGCAAACCATCATTGAGAATGCTAAAGTATTGGCGAACATAGGAGCATCGTTAAGTATGGCCAATAACCCCATAACTTCAGTAAGATAAAAGTAGCCATTTGGATCATCTCGAAGTGAGCTCTTGAAAATGCAATTGGCGTTGAATACCATTCCTCTATTTCTATTCTAGAAGGCATTCATCTTGAAGCTATTTCTTTTGCATTAGGAGTAGTGAGGAGTATACATAAGGCGATAATCTGATTCTTCAAAGAAGGGAGAGCCTAAGTACTTGATCTGATAGGCACCTTAAAGCTGCTGAGTAATGTGATCGTAACAGTCAAGCAAGTAAGTTTTCATACTACCCAGCTAGTAGATTTAGGCTTCTCTGAAAGCTTTTGGCCTGGCCTTTACGTACTCGAAGCGTAAGAAGGGCTGATCCTGAGGATATTTCAATAAAGCAGTCGAAGTTATCATATTTCCAGAGGTTTTCATTTGTTCAACTGTGCGTTTGTTCAAAAATTGGAAAGTCAAACGTTTTGGCTTTTCTTGAGTGAACGTTTTCTTGGATTCTTCAAGCTACTAAACATCCTCAGTTCCAACGTCGATGGTTTGCTCTTTCTTCTCTGACTTTGATCTCTCTCTCTGGCTTACTTTTGATTGACGGATCTTTACCTGCTAGTCTTTGTATGCCTACACCTCAGACTAGAATTAAAGTGAATTTCTATTGAGCACAGTATCATCAAGTTTCACACTTTATTTAAACTTATTAATAAGTTTTTCAGTAGCCTCTTAATCAATTAGTGGGAAGTCTTAAAACTTGCTATTCTGATCATCATCCTGAGAAGTGAAGACTTTAAAGTAGTCGCCTTATTAACACGATTAGTTATAATTATTGAGAAATTAGCTAATAAACTAGATTACTGAATTCTTTCGTTCATCGTAACTAGTTTTACTCTGAGTCTACAACGGAAGCTGGTTCTCATATTTTTACAGAAGTTACTTGGAAGAGTTGCTGATATCCTGTAGAGTCCTCAATTAATCTGGCAGAATACGGACATTGCTGTTTATCAAACTTGCTATAAAATCTTCATTTGTAGTAACCAGACGTTTAGATAGCTCAGTAGAGAATCTGGTTTCTTATAGAATTTATGAGTCTGTCATTTTTTTGAATGTAGACAACAAGTCCTTTATTTCGAAAGATTCCGGGTTCGTACCATTGCCATTACTCATGCATTGATTGTTGAGCCCAAGCATGTTCTAACTGTGCATCGAATTTTGCAAATTGGGAGCTTAAATGGATAAGTTGGTCTGAACCATAGGCTATTGAGCTTGAGGTTTTTAGCCTTTTTCAATCTGCCGTTTCACGATAAAGTAATTTTTAACGCGCTCTTCGTATTCATTCCTGCCTTCGAAATGAAATTATTGTACAAGTTCAAGCTCAGCCGGGGGAAAGTGCTAAGAGATATCCGCTGATGTAAGCAACATAAATTTGGAGGCTATACTATTGTCTTATAACGAAGTATCCACATCCACTTTAAAATAGGAAAAGTCCTTGTTGAAAGTCGACTAAACATTTTTCATCATAGGCAGATGTGGTATAGCCCATGTTTTTCTGGATTTTGTTCATTCTCTGAACCATATCTACAAAGCTCTTAAATGAGTATCCCTATCAATTGTCAATTTGTACTGATCTTAAACAGAATTTAGTGCTGCCAAATCTTTCAGACTTCCTTAGGTAGCATGTTTAGGTTATTGAACTATACAGTCATAAGCTCTCTTTACAATTTTGAAAGTCTAGGTAAACTGATGCTGATCTTTACTAGTTAGCCTGTTTAGTTGAACCATAAGAATCATGCTCCAGTAGTCATCACACAACAGAAGAAATGTTAACAATGTGCCCTCGAACATTATTTTGGATTAGGATTTGCCTGCCTTCTGAATCTTGATTTGTGTATGATGGAGTATTTGGAATGCACTTCCTCCCTTTTAGAAAATCTCTTCAAGTTGCTATGGGTTGGT
>ARYC01003589.1:0-72319 GCA_000711775.1 Oxytricha trifallax
GTGCCAGCTCCTGCATCTATGTTCATCTCGTCTGGCTTTTAGAAATCTTTGAAGAGTCTCTTGCTCAATTCACGCTTTACCTGTGATTTTCTCTCTCTGTTTAATTTGCTGCGCTCTTTCATCAAGTAAATAGCAGTGCCAGGTTTTTCTATAAAGTTAGAAGACTAAGCTTACTAGAGATGAATGGATGCTTCTATAGTTCCTAGAGTCAAGTGTCGCTGATTTTTATTCCCTGCTTCTCTTTTTCTTTAGGAGAGATGCTATTAGCGTTTCTTATGAGCTTCTTAAATTACTTCATTTAAGTACTCAGGTTTCAGAGTTCCAAGGACACCAAAGAAGAAATTTCTCTCTGGCAACTTATACGAGAGTTGCAGCTTTGATGGAAGGTAGAGAGCAACATCTGGATCATTCATAGCATCATCATAGAGGTTTTTTACTGAGATTTCAGGGTAGTTAGGTATCTCGATCATTCTGATTTCATTAGACTTAAAAGCTTTTTTCTCTTCACTTAGCAATGCTTTTAAGAATGATATTATTGTTCCCTCCTGTGTTGGTAAGAACAATCCAACTATGGTTAATAAGTTAGTTATAAGTGGAAACATACCTTGCTATACCAAGTATCTATAAAGATCTTCTCTACTTCGAATTTTCCTATTAAATCTTGAGATTAAATTCTCTTCATTGCATCATTCATAGATTCCATCTTGCTTCAAGTTTCTACAAATGTTAATGAAATTTAAAATTATGGATATCCATTCTGAATTTACTAAAATCTTACTACTAAATAGGGAGATCCACTTGGAGGTCAACCTGAATCAGATAAATAGATAAAGATGTAGGAACTTTCTCCAAGTTTCAAAGTTTGACTTCCATTTTTATCAAACTTTCTCCATTAAATTGCTCTTCATAATAATTAATTTAATTAAGTGGTGCTTCTAATTTATATAAAACTTAATTGGGAGGTTAAATTATAGTTCAAAACTGTATTAAGTGGTGCATTAAAAAAATTAAATTTTAAAATTTCCCCTCCTAAATTTACGAGAACAGATTTAGGAGCACCACCTAACTTCCCAAAACACATTTAGGTGCATTTAATGTATAAAATGGATGAAATAATACATAAAATTCATACAAGTCAAGTAAGTTGTACTTTCCTTTAAATATTATTGCATATTCTAGCTTTTAATATTTATTTTTTGTTAATATTTATATTTTATTTATTTTCTTCGCCTGACAATCTTTTAAATAATTGTCAGGCCCCCATTTCTTTTTAATGGTTTTAAGTTTAATCAGTATCAGTTATTTAAAATTTACTTTTTTGATTTACAATATAATTGCTTTTCTTATTTTTCTATTTTTTACTATTAGTTTCCTTTTCAGTTTTGTTAATTCCTTTTGGTTTTAGATAAAGTCCAAATGGCTTTTATAGGGTGCCTATTTGAATATCTCATATGATATTGATGGACCCTTAATATTTAATAGGGATAATTAGAACAATGTTCTAAATCCTTTTCTATATCTCTTAATTACTTTTGGAACATAATATCTAAAATTACCTAGCCTGACAATTATTTAAAAGATTGTCAGGCCAGATTAGTATTTTAAAGATAAACCGAATTCTTTACAACAGCATCTTAACATAATTCTTGGAATCCATAAATCATGATCGAGAATATTTTAAGTTTTAAGAAAATTCGACTAGCTTCATCAGAAGCCATTAAGATGCATAATAATATGCACAAGAAAAACTTTATTTAACTTGACTTTTATGAAATATCTCAAAATTTTAGAAATATAAAACTAATGTCTCTCACTCTGTTCCCATTAGACCTCTCTAAATCTTAAGATGTATTCTTACTAGTGTATAAAGATAGAATTTAAACAGCTTATATAATTATTAATAGTATTATAAAATGAGCGGCAACTTACGAAGAAAGCGGCATTGCTTGGCATTAGCCAGCAAAAACTTTCTTTCATGAATCAAAAGAAAATTGAGACTTGGGATGCATATACCTAGTACGAACCTAAAATTCTCTAACCTTAGGCCTCAGACTTTGAATAACAATTCAATTGTTAAATAGAAATGCAGAGCTAAGAAATTCAATGCGAAGTTCCAATAAAAATGGTTGAAGAGGAGGAAGAGAAAAAAAAATTAAAGCATTACATTTATGTGAAGAGTGTGAGAAGAAATTCACTTATAAATCTGCTCTTAAGCGTCATATCTTAGAGTAACATTCTAACAACCCTAAACTCTATCTTAAGCATGATAAGAGAGATGGAAAATAATTTTGCCCTTATTGCAATAAGCAATATAATCATTCAAGAGATTTAAAAGTTCACCTATAAAACCATCATGGCAAGAAGTTTGAAGTCATAGATCCTGAGACTGGTGAGGTCTTCCTTCAAAAAAGAAAGCCAAGAGACCCTTTAGAATCCTTGGAACAAAGAGTTAAGAAAGAAAATAAGCTTATCAAAGCAGTGAGAAACCTCCCAGCTTCTGAGATAGTGAAATCACTCTGAAGATACAAGCACAAAAGCTTCCAATTTTAAATGTAATTGACCTTAAAGAATGTAAGGAAAGTTATCTAATACTCGAGGACAAGTTTGAGAAAAAGGTCATAACTGATAAGCAGTTCGCATACAAGATTTATCCATTCAACTACTTTAAATGCGATGACAAGTATCAAAATTTGACAATGAGTACTAAGCTCTTACTAAAGCAAGGGATAGACAGTGCAGATTTATAATTAAGCTCGATGCAATACTGCTTGCTAAAGATCATGTTGCTTTTCGCCTACCTCTATATTAAATGACATTAAGACTACATATAAGATTAAAGAATTCCAAAGTAGCTACCCCTTATTCTTACAAATGTTTGCAAAGGCATAGAAGAGCTGCACACTTTAGGGCATGTTCATAGAGACTTGAAGCAAGAGAATATTATGCTTGACTTTTCACCTCTCAGAGTAGTAATAATTGATTTCAATAGATCATAAAGAGTTGAAGCTTCAGGACTTGGCAACGTTTATGATACTCCTGGATACTTTCCAGAAAGGGAGGACTGGAGAGATTATGATATTAAGTGGGATGTATGGGCTCTAGCAGCAATTATTGCTGAATGCAATATGCAAAAAATGAATACTATAGCTGTAAGAGAGAGAAAGATTCAAAGCAGAGAATATAGCTATATCTAGACTAGAATAAGATAAAAGGTAAAATGAAAGATATGGATGAGCAGATTATCTTAAGACCAAACCACGAGCAGAGCAAACAATAGACTAGATGATCAACTGGATAGGAGATATCAAATTTCGAAAATTAGCACATGATGCCAAGGTATAGTTTAAGTGAATAGTAAAAATAAAACTCCTCTAATACACACTACTATACATAACATTTAAACATTAAACCCCTACGTAAACCCTGTTAAAACCCTAATAAAGAATGCACTAAAAGTCTACTTTTATCAATCAAAAACTCAATCAAACTAGTGAAAGGGTTTTGGGGTTTTGAATAATATGATGGACCAAATAATGAAAAACGAGAGTGGAATAAGTGATTCACCATAGAAAACC
The DNA here is from genome assembly GCA_000711775.1 of Oxytricha trifallax. Lineage (NCBI taxonomy): Eukaryota > Ciliophora > Spirotrichea > Sporadotrichida > Oxytrichidae > Oxytricha > Oxytricha trifallax. The sequence goes on from ARYC01003589.1 coordinate 3,576, forward strand.
TCACAAGAATTAAATACCTCCACAAACCCAATTAATCTAGTTTAAGATCAACTATACTGAGTAAAATGTAATTTATCGCAAAGATAATTCTTTATATTTTATTATGTAATTGAAATTTAAGTAATTAAGTTTAGCAGATGAGTTATTTCAAAGAGGGTCTTAAGTCTCAATAGTAGGAGATGCGAGTTAAGTTACTCAAAGATTTGCACCAACTTATAATTAATAAAAAATGGTTTTTGTGAGAAATTTATACATCCTTCAATGTATATTGTGAACTCAGATTAAAATCTAATGATGAAAAAAGAAATTATTCATTATAATAGCAGGTTATTTTTTATGAAATAAATTACGGAGTTTTATTGTATAATCATAATTTTAGATAAACCTCCTCAACAAATTACTGAAAACTCAGCATTACTAATAACAATTATTTAGCTATCTTTGGAAAAACTTAGAGATATATATTGTGCCCTCTTCTTGGTTCAAATTATAGCTGAGTTTTTGCATAGACTATCAGTTAACTACTAGAATAATAGAAATCTTTAGGAGTTCATTCTTAATAAATTTATTATAAAATATCAAATTGAATGGGGTTAAAACTTTTTAACTTTTATGAAATTAGAGTATGATTTCTAAAATAAATTTAGTTTTTAGTTGTCAATTATTCTGACAAAAGAACTGATCACTAATATTCTGAAGTAATTATAATGGTTGCGTCTGATTAAAGTATTAAATAAATTAATTATTCATAACTTCATAACTTATTAATTAAAAACAAACATTAGGTCTCTTACTACTAGAGTTTGGTCTTTATCTATAAATATTCTGCAAAATAATTCATTAAGTTGTGTATCAAATTTTTCATCTTCAAATATCATTAGCAAGAATTCTTCGAATTCGAATTTTCTTTACATTATTAGTTAAAAAAACTCTCTACCAACTTGACATTCAAGTAACCAAGGCTATAAATATCCCAAAATTTTGACCCGCTTTTTAATTATAATTATGAGTTTATATATGGGTTGCTGGTGTTTGGTTTAGAGTTTGAAGATCTTTTGATCTTATAGTATATTTATATGTCCCAATAAATATTTGGAAATCTGGATCAGTTTGAATATAGATATTTTCTGGTTTCAAATCTCTATGCACTATTCCCATTTCATGAAGTTCGTCTACACTTTGTAATAATCCCATTATTGATAGCTCTAATTGTTATTAATTATTTTTATTATTCATTAGGTATCTCAAGTCATGGTCATAACTTCTTGTTACTAAAGTAATTTTATCTTCCTAAAAAGCAACTGCATTTATCTAATTTTAATAATTTTGCTCAATCTTTTATAATAAAGTAGATTTTTGAACTCGTTCCAAATATCATCAAGGAGCTTTTGATTATTAATTAAATTTTCAATTTTATATTTTCTACTATATTTATTTTTCCCCAGAGAGTAATACTCTGATGTTGAAGATCCTTCAATTAATAATTTGAAATTTCTTGATATTAATATAATTGACATTATTTCTGGGAAGAGGCATTCAGTCATAATCCTACATTATTTATTATAATCAGTTCTAGTTTTCATCATTTATTTAAATTGTTCTTCCAAGTCGAAATCTTTTAAATTTAGTTCTATTCCGTTTTAATCAAATATTTACAGTTCTTTGTACTTAATTAAATGTAGTTTGAATTATTCGAAATAATTTATGGCATAGTATTCATCGTTTTTATTTTGAAAATCCTGATACAGCTCCAGCATCTTTATCTTGCCCTTAAATATGAACTAAAATAATAATTTAATAATTTTTAATTTTACCTTGGGCTTTACATTTATCATTTTTAATTAGTTCAAATTATGAACAAAGTAATGATCTATTAATTATTGTCTTTGTTGGCAAGGTTAGAAGTCACAGCCATCGACATTGCACTTGTATAAATTGTTTACTTTTTATAATCTCTAATGTTTTTGCTAGATTTAATCATGCCTTTCTTTATCTTTATAGAAAGACTTATGAGTAAATATTCTGTTGCATTTTTCACACTTGATCAAGTATTTAGGTTTTTGTTTTTAATTCGAGTCATATTTATTTTATTAGCACCATTATTAGAATTTCTCTTCAGTGAACTTGAGCTCTTCAATGCCTTCAAAGGAGTTGTTTTTGGTTTTCTATTGTAATATACGCTAATATTATTCTGTGAACTTTACCATTTTTGCTTAACGATTTACACTCTGATTAAGATTGATTTTGATAGTTTTAATGATTATTAAAAATAAAATTAATTAATTTATTATTATTATTTAAAAATTCCTCGAGAGACACTGTTTTGTGACTCTGTATCGAGAGTCATTGTTTAATAATATTGTATTTTTATTTCTTATAATTTAGTAAATAATTGATAGTTTTGTTAGAGAATCATTTCACTTCATTTATAAATAATTTAAACAAGAAAGTTTGCTGAAATTTCTTTTTATCATGATATCTCAGCAAAAAAAAGTATAATATTTTAGTAAAAATATACGAGGACGAATTAAAGAAGTTGAGACTTTTACGTAAGGCATTATAATTATTTAGATTCCTGATTTGATAAAATAAAAAAGTCAATAAGCTTACAAATTCTTATCAAATATTAATACGATTAAACTTAGACTTAACAATAACCTTAGAATTTTATCTTGAATCATGAACTTATGATTAAGTTTATTTATCACCACAAATAATAATTAATATAATTCTTAGTAAGTTAATTATAATTATTAAAAGAATTATAAAGTTTTTATATATTTTGGTTGAAATTCAACAAGATTAGTTATGAATTCTTAAATACAGCCTTATACCACTTAAATTATTGACTTAAGATTGTTAAAAGGAAAATTATCATCCAAGGATGACTGGTATAATTTTCTTAAATACCATAGTAATTTTTTATTTATTTTGAAATTTTAATATAGAGGGATATAATTTGCCATAATACAAGAACATGACAATGAGATTCATTAAAGACTTTTTACAAGGCAACAAAATGTTAATCAAACAAAAAGATTTAATTATAATAGAGGTCCCTCCTTACCCCGAATTAAAAATTGAAAATATTTTTAATTAAATTAAAACAGATGCTAGCATTATGAGACATCTTAACTACTATAGTGATTCCAAGACTCAAATTGAAAGAGAATTCTTTTTTAGGGTTGTTGGTACTTTAGCATCTTAGTATTTAACTGATCTCGTTAAGGAGTAAAATAAAATCAGGAATCAGTAATAGGTTGATGAATCTCAAAAATAAGCAATAGCAATACGAGATGAAATATATAATGCAATAGTGGATGAACCTTATTTTTCAAGTAATTTATTTATTTTTAATTTATATTATTTATAGGATAAAAGGGTAAAGCATTATCAATGCTGAAAGTACAATCCAAGTCAAGGAAATAACTAACAAAAAAAAGAAAGACTTTTGATTTACAAAAAAAATATGAAAATCAAGAAGAGGAGAAAATGGTTTATTAGTAAAATTAGACCTCAACTACGTCCACCTAAGAGAATGCTAAGAAGTTTTAATTTAATTTATGATTTGTTAAAATGTTATAAAATAATTAAATTTAATCTTTAATTTCAAACATAAAAGTAGTCAAGTATAAATTAATTCATGATTCTATATTATCTATTGATAATATTTTTTATTTACTGGTGTGATACTGATAATATCGAGTCTTCTATTATTCTTTTATGCCTTCTATTAGTAATTTGAAGTCAAATTTTTACAATTATTTTCTATAACGTGACTTGACTATTGAAAATACATTTTCAATTCCATTCCATGATATTAAGAAGAATATGGGGCATTGAATATAATTTTCCAATTATATTCCCGAGCTTTATCTTGACCTTCCCTTGACATATGAATCTTCAGATTATCCATAAATAAGCATAATTATTATTACTGATTAAATAGTCTTAGTTCTTCAAGTGAGGCAAGAAAGTCACTCTTTTATATAGATTTTAAATTTAATTTGAAAAGTTCCAATCCTGTTTATTCACTAATAAATACTATTGCCGAGAATGTGTTTAGTTTTATTCCTTGTTATTCAAGATATATATTTTAGTAGCTCTATGACCAAGCTTTGTATTTTTAAGAATAAAGTTTAAAAACCACCTCATCAACTTATACAATTTTAACATTGTTTTATTTAAAGTTTAAAAGTTTTTAAAATTGAAGTTGTCTTTGTTCATTTATTTGTTAATATTTATTAGTGGTTAAGTGGTAGGTTTTCCTCACCTGCTTATATTTTATTCCATAAAGTTATAGAATATTTCTTGCAGCTGAATATTTCAATTCTGAATCTGGAAATTATTATTTATATAATTTTAGTCTATCCCTTAGTGAGAGGTGCTACTGGAGCTGAAGCTAATTTTAATCAATCAAAAAGTCTGATTAATCTTGTGACAATTATTAATCTACCCTAAGTTTTACTTCCTAATCCATTAGCTGAAATGGGTGTTTTTTAACACATATCTTTCTTATAATATTCTTAGATACTTTTGTAATTTTAGAGATTTATTGGTATGTGCTAAATACTCAACATTTTGATAATGGTTTGATGGTGTGAAACCTGAGCAACAATATAACTTTAATTATATTGAAAGTAAGTTTAGGGCAAGACTCCATTTATGATGTTAAGAGTTTATTAACAATTTATTAATAATTAATACTTTAATCAGACGCAACCATTATAAATGTTCAACTCCTAATTTCCATGTTCCTGCTTACAATTACAAGACTTCTAATATTATTATATTTTAATTATAAAAATCAATGTAATAACTTTTCAATTCTTATAATAAAATTTAGTATTCTAAAAAAATTTAACTATAAACATTGAAATTAATAAAAAAAAGCAAAAGTATGTCTTATCAAATCTTTTTAAAAAAATAAAATTTATTATAGTATAAATTAAAGACGACAAATGCGGTATTTCGTATATATCAAACTTTCATCTTAAATAAGAGTTTGTTGCTTGATCAGATAGAGCCCACCCTCTACATCTCAGCTGTGCTTAACGGCATAGATGTCGAGAAAGATCCCAGGAATTTGGTTATCACTTATGACTTGATCTATTTCATTCTCAGAAATTATGCAGCCAATAAATTATATGTTTTACATGTAATTTAAAACTTCAACTGAATGTACTTATTAAATGTTACCAATTAGGATAATGTGAAATTAATAGAACCTTTTATCGATGAGCTATTTGATAAGGTCTCATGCTATTTCCCAATAAACTTTGAGCCTCCCAAAGATGAAAAGTATAAAATATCTCCTGAACATCTATAATTAAATTTTAAATACTAATTGGACATAAATTATAGTCTAGTTCTTTAAGTGTTTTGATTTTTATAAAATTGTTATAAAAAAGAAGTTGAACAGGTGTTTCACTGCCACCCCACTTTTCCAGAGATATTCTTTCCCCTTTATTTTGGATAAACTCAATTCCCCTTAGGTGGACACTAAGCAAGAGTGTTTCGTACTTCTTAAGAAAATTATTGAATCTTATGATCAAATTATTATAAATATATTATATAAAAATACCTCATTTTTCACTCTAATATTACTATAATAGTATATTATATTCAAATGATTTAACTGTAAATTATAAAAACAAATTGACTTTATTGAATGCATTTTTCGAGTAAATTTTGTTGATCACAGCTAGGATAAAATTTAAAGTAGAAAATACCAAAACCACTTAACAGTGGCGTTGAATCAAACTATGAATGAGTACTTTAACAGTTATGATGAAGAGATGCAAGAACTCACCTCATAAAATATTTGCGCAATTCTTAAGACAATTCATGAAAATACCAATAAGGGGATCAATTTATTAGTAATGCTTATATATTCTTTTGCTAATTAATAAAGTTATAAAAAATGTTTAATAATTACTATATTTTATAAATTAGATAACTTTAAGTCACATTGCTTAAGATTTCGAGGATGTCATAAAGAAATGTTTGAACTATATCGATGAGAATCCAGATTATGTTATTATTTTTTAATTGAATTACATTTTATAATTATTAACCTATAAATATTAAGATTTTAATTTATATTTGAATCAATCAACGCTTTTCTATCGAGTGCCCTTATTTCAGTAATTAAATAATTTAATATTTTAAATTTCTTATTGAGTATAGCTGTTTAGAGCAACTAACTTCAAGAAATTATTCTAAATTAATTCTTGAAAAATCATGTAAGTTATGGAAAAAATAGTGATATATAAAGTTAACCTTATTTCATTTTGCATTATATAGTTCAAACTCTTTTCTATAGATTCTAATCACTTTGAAAGCAGAGTAAGAGTCATTCTTATCGAATGGCAGTGCTAAATCAATTCCCAGAATTTCAGCATACATCTAAATAATGATCAATTTGTTTGATAAAATTAGTGGGTAGTCCATATAAGATTCAGCTTCGAAGTTCATTACAGATGAGAGTATCAAAATAATTATAATGAGTCCAAGTAATTATGCTAATTTAAATATTGAGCATTTTAAGTATCAATTTTCAGATTTTCCACTTGGTAGATTAAAGCTTCGATTTGATAAAAGTCTAACCTGTTTTATTTGAAAAAGGCCTGAAGCTCCTCGCATCTCTTACAAAGTTTAAGAAGTTCTCTGAAATATTCAATATCACCACTAATTAATAAAATTTACAGTAAAATGATGTGGACATGGATGGTGAATTAGATAGAAGTTAGTCTAATAAGTTTAGCAAATATATCTTGAAACTGAGGGATATCATATTGTAAAGTGAACTTTAAACTTCCTAATAGTAAAGTTTAAATGGCATTATTATCGAATAGTTGCAAGTAATTAAAAAAGCTAACCAAAGATGCAGGGATATTGTCAATCAAAGCTTTAGTCCAATTATTAGTTAAATCTACTAATCGAATTCAATTTAGGGACTTAATCAGAAATCAATATATCAACTCTTAGGTACTCTTCTTGATGACTATCAAATTGCAAGATTGAGTCTTGAAATTATTAACAATAATTTATAAGATTTTATGTCAGATTAAAAATTCTAAGAGCTTTATCAAAACCTCAAGCTAGCTGTGTAGAATTTTAAGTCTAGTGATAAAGAATAAACATCAGATTATTAAGAAGTGATATCTTAAAGTTTAAAAAAAATGCTTGAGTAATCGTTTGATAGCTCTCTGGAAAACTCTAAGTTAGTAATAGACTTCACAAACTTACTTTTAATAAAGTTAGATGACAGTCAAATAACTCAAACATTGCTGAAACTCTTAAGTGCTCATGCTTATAAGTAGAATGGATACTACCATCTTAACTTAATTAAGAGCATTTTAAGAAAGAGAAAAATCAATATGAATCAAATTGTATCTAGCTAGGAGTTAAAAGAATTCTTAATGACCTCTCAAGATTCATAAACCTTGAAACAGTTTTCCAAAATAATCTTCCTCACAATCTTGAAATCTGAGAAGAAGATTGATGAAAGTTTTCTCTCAATGTTCATCGGACCTTAAAATTAAACAAACGTGCATATGCTTCTCTAGCTATAAATAATTGCAGCGCTTATAGTAAGAGGTGATACTTTGGGTTACAACATACTTAAAGCTTTAATAAAGTCCTCAGAAAATCTCCCTGAAATTGTTAAGGACTATGACCATACTATTACGAAACCACACTTAGATAAGTACACAAAGGAACAAGGTTTTTAGGTGAATAAACTATACCCTTAGAGATTTTTCAGCACTATCTATTAAACTTGTTTGGAGTTATATCATAAAAGGAGACTAAATCGTTTGGAATACAGCTCATAATGCAGACTTGTAAAATTCTGTAACTTTAATAGTTATATGATAAGATATAAGAGTAGCTGCCAATTGCAGTCGAAGCATTAAAATTGAACAGTTGTGGATTTGAAATCAAAATTACTGCCATTCAATTGTTTAAGAGAACGCTACAAGACGAAGATAATAAACTAAATGGCTAACTGTATCTAGACTCATTCTTAAAAAAAACGTAATTGGAACTGTGCAATTTTATCTATAAAAAGATTGAAGCTAAAATTAATTTATAGCAAAATATTAACATTCGTAAATTTCATAATTCAATCAATCTAGCCAGATATGTAACTACAATTCAAGATAGAAAGTTTAAATACGCTTATTGAAGTCTCTTAATATAAACTTTCTAAATTCAGAGAGCCTATTCTAAGAAAAGCTTAGTCACTACTTGACGACCCTAAGAGAGCTGTCAGAAATTTCGCTAGAAAATGAATTAATGAGTGGATGAATATGTGAATATAAATCATAAGTATTTTTAATTGAAAGTAATAAAGTAAATATATTATACAAAGAAATTTTAAAGTTGATTTTTCTCTAGACTTTTCAAATAAAATGCACTTCTAAAAAAATAAATTAAAATATAATATATATTTATATGAAATTAAGTGTTAATAAGCTAAGAAAAAATTTTCTAAAATTTATAATTTTTTACTCATTTAAAAATTTTCAATATAAAATGACGGGATTTTAATAAAGACATTTATTCATACTTAGTGTATAAATTTTTTTTCATTATATGGGTTATTTATGGGAGATAAATACGAGTTGCTATGGATCTTATGAAAGAGTTAAGGGGGCTATGGGTGACAGTCAGAACATAAAGATAATTGAATTTGTTTATCAGTTTTATTTAAAAAAATGATGATTTTTATAGCCTTGTCCTCGTGAAGTGGGTGGCACGAAAAATTCCTGTGAGCCACCCATTAGGTGCACTCACCATGATTTGAAATAGAGTGGCTAATATAGAGTAAGAGGACTGTAGAAGCATTCAAAAAGGATTCCTGAGACTTAGTATCAAGCTGTACTTTTAATAGGTAAAAACAAGGTCTACCTTAAGTACCCCTTTACAAAAATTCCTAACCAACCTGCGTTTCCGTCAATAAACAAATTTTATAATGAGGTAAATGATTTACGAGGAGTATTTTGAGATAGTTATTGAATATTATGCATTATTGATAAATTTCATAATATTATCAGAAATTCAGTGATTTAAGTTTATTTATACATTTTTACTGATTATCTCAACTTATATTATTTCTTATTTTTAAGGAGAGATAAAAGGAGAAGTTATTATTTAATACATAAATATTATTATATCAAGTGAAAAATATTTTAATATTTAAAGTTTCTTAACTTGCCTAAATATATTAATTTTTTCCAATTAATTATCTTTTTAAGTGAAATAATGTCAAAATCTACGATTTCTTATTTTGCCCTTGATTAAAAATAAATTTAGAATTGGGAAAGTTAATTTAAACTTAATTTATTAATAAGAATTTGGTGAAATTTAGTTTTGCTCAAACCAAGATAATATGGTACTTGTTTGTTCGATTGAGAATTCAAAATCACATTGTCTTTACTATTGGCGATACCCCTCTACCTAATTCCTCAAATGAGGCAAATTGAGATTAATTTTGGGGTTAAATTCAAATAAAAATATCACAAAAATAATCTCACTTTATCTGGCTTTAGGTATGAGGTAGATGGGAACCGCCATTAGTAAAGACTATCTATTTTTGAATCCTCTATCGAACAAACAAGTACCTAATTTACTTGATTCTTACAAAATTAAATTTCACCAATTTCTCATTATCAAATTTAATCAAAATATTTCCCAAATTTAAATTTATTCCTTCAACAATTATTGTTAAATACTGTAAGAATATTAATATTGGGGTATGCCAGCCAAATTTTAAAATCAGATAGTTATGCACTTTGACTTTTGATTCATCAAACTTAATCTATTCAAGTAGTTTAGATTCATATATAATGAAGGGAATAGCTTTAGCACCAAGCCTGACCACTTCATAAATTTATTTTCTTAGACTTATGGTAAGTTTACCTTGTGAAAATATTTATTCACGATTTGTGAAGCTATAAAAAAATAAATATTAAAAATTAATATTTTTGGTTTTAACATAGAATAATAAAATGACGCACAATAGTTAATAAAAAATTTACCTATTATATACTAAACATCCTAACTAAAATACTTAAAAATGGTTTATAATTAGTGCATATATCCATTAAATTAAGAAATTTAAAAAATCTAATTTTAATTAACAAAAGCATTCACTAATAGATATGCAATAATTGGAACAAAACCCTGGAGTTGACAACTCTGGAGGTAAAAAAAGAGGATTTGGATTTTTTAAATTCGCAAGAAGAAGATATTAAAAATATTTCTTTTTCATTATAAATAATATAGTTTGTTTTAGATAAAGAATAATCATATATTTATAACTAAATTTAAAGCTTGAGATCTATAGATTAATATGAACACCCTATATAATTGAATTATAAGGGAGAGGAGACGTTCAAGTCTTCTATAGGAGGCATTTTTACAATAATATCCTTATTCTTAGTGATTGGCTAAGCATATTTTATAAGTTATATAAAAAAATTCATTAGTAATTAATAAAAATTAACAGATTAATAATTTTAAATGTTAAATTTAAGGAAATAAAAATTGCTATGTAAACTCTTTATAAACTCCATGACGTGAGAGTTTAAAGAGTTTTCAACATATAATATTCAATTGCAAATTTATCAAGACAAATCAATCCTGCTAAATTTAGAGTTGTTATATTCATCATTAAGATTATGATTATGTAAAAGTCTTACTCAAGAAATCTTTAATTTATATCAAATTCTTGCCCTTGGCATTTGATTTTAGTTTAAATAGTATATTTTCCAAGTTTAGTTTGATTTTTGTTAATTTATATTCTCCATGCTATCTTTTATTTTTTATAAGGTTTAATTCATAATTAATATTATTTTAAAATAGCACTGTTTGTTAAATTTAGTTAAATTTAGTTAAAATTATAAATTAAGATTAAACTCTAACAAAGTCTAACAAAATATAACAAATTAATATATTAAACTAATATTTTATACTTTAAGAAATTAAAACTAATTTTTTAAGATATTATTAAACTCTAACAAAGTCTAACAAGTATTATCATCTTATTTAATAAATCTTTTTTATGTAAACTTCCAACTTATCAATATAAATATATAATAAAGAAACGTTAAAGAGATATATTTAAAATTTTATTTGTATTCCTCCTGCGAGTTCACTGTTGGAACATTCTAGTTCACAATGAACAAAAAATCTTTCATTTAATTCTGTTAAATTTTTCAGATTATTTTATGATTATTAAAAAAGGTGATTTTTTAACCAGCAGATGGTTAAATATTCACCATAGTTAAATGTACAAATTTTCTTAAAAAATATCATATCGGCCCTAAATAACAAGTTAAGTGACAAAGTTTACCTTTCTTAACTTTTAGATTAAATTTTCAAAATATGCCTAAACGATAGTTTGACTTATAAATTTATCTTAGAAAAAAGGATTAAAATAATTAAACAAAATGATGATAATATTTGAGAATAAACTAAAAAATTAAACAAAATTCATGTAGATTTTTTCTTATTTAAACTTAAGAGATATAATTTCTACCTAAAATTAATCTTTTTTATAGTATAACAATTTGAATAAATATATTTTGTTTTAGGTTTAGATGATTTCATTTTATTTGTTATAGTTAGTTTATTATAATATATAATAATAATTTTGTTAATTTGGATAATTTTTTAATCTGTAATTTATTAGTAGAATTAAGCTATAAAATTAAAACAATTTATTAAAGAAATTACTAGCTTTATAGAAATAAAACTTTAACTATATTTAATTTCACAGAACAATTATCATAAAAATAAAAACTATAATTTTTAAATAAATTAAGAAAAAATAATGCTCTAAAATACTCTTCGAGCTAATTTGAGAAGTTTATAAAAATGCATATAAACTTAGAAAAATATTTTTTACTTAAAGAGTATGTTATCTTAGTGATTTTAGAATTCTTACATTAATTTTGTTTGTGAGGTGTTAAAATTACAATAAATATAATTATTAGTTAAATAAACATTTACTTTAGAATATTTAAAGTTTCGCTATCTTAAAAGAAGAGAATTCGATAAAGTTTTTGCTTGGATAATTAATTGAATATCTAATAGAAAAATATAGACGAAATATTGAGCATTATTTTAGTAAGAAATCAATTTTTGTTAGAGTTTGTTAGAGTTTTTGTTAAATAAATAATTGTTTTATTAAAGAGTATATAATTGTCTCTATCGCCTATAGGTCAAACTTACCCATGATTTGTAAACGATAATCATCAAAACATATTTATTAGAATTATACTTATCTATAGGATCATCAGCAAAATAATTAGGTTGTTTATTGAAATAACTCATTATAGATTTTAAGTCAAACATTTTTGAAAGATCTAAAGATAATAATAGTACTATACTTATTCAAAATTCTGAATGTTAGCTATAAGATCTATCTAAAATATATACAATCTCATAAATTTTTAAAAATCATATACTAGTAAATCTGTATCAATTTATCAAATTCTCTAATTATGACTTATTTTAACTCAATGGGGTTTTGGGGTTTAATTAATAGAAAAAGAATTTTGTAAAATTATTAATCGTAATAAGGGCCTCATGAATATTATTATTTTACAAAATTTAACTTGCAAATTTAGACTTTTCTTTTTAAATGAAAATAATCCTATTTTAACTTTACCTGGTTTATAAATTTATCTTTTCCATTAAAAAATATTATAGACATTTTTCAAAATATCTCTATTCTTTCAATTTTAAATAAAAATTATTAATATCATAAAAATCTAAATATTTTAGCCTTGGTCGAAAATTATTTTTAAATTAATAAATTATTAAATTTCCTTTATTGTTGCAATATAATGAATTAACAATTTCAATGCAAATAATTAAATTGTTTTCTATCATTAAACAAAGAAAATTAGTTCTGCCATTTAAAGATTATTTGGATTTAAAAAAATATTCGGATTGAATGTTAACTAAAGTTTCATTATTAACTCCTAAATCCCTTCCAATTTTACATTATTCAATCATATTCAGCAATATAAATTCTGAAACATATTTAAAAGAATGATAGCGAATATTACTACATAGGATCTTATTTGAAATATCTAATTTTATATTTATAAAAAAATTATTTCTTGAAAACTTTTAATTTTTATGCTTATAATATAAAGCATTCATAGGCTACAAAGATTACTTCAAACAGTAATTTGAGGTCAAACCTAATGATAACTTTGACTTTGCTGTAAGAATCAATTTATTTAAAAAATATATGTTTAAATATATTAATAAATTCATTGATCATTTAAACCCCAGTACCCTTTAATTGTAATGTAAATTTTTTAAATATTAAATATTAATTAGATTGATTGATAGATTCAGGATTATTTTATTTTATTTTTTAATACTTTTTTTAGAGGTTTATAATATTATAAATTTAAATGTTTTGAAGATTTATTAAAAAAGGTATAATATTAGGCATATAATCTTTTTATTATTTAATACCGCTAAAGAAACTTGTTAAATGAAATTTTTTATTTCTTCAATTTCGATAATATGTGCTATAAATAGTATTTATATTTTATTAAAACTTCTATATTAATATAGTATATTCAAAATGGGGAAATTGTAAAAATAAAATTCAAATTTAAATTAAATTAATAAAAACAGCCACTAATTTGCATGAGGTTTAAATAGAATTTGATATAGTAAGTATCCAAAAATGTATGTATGTAATGGCCGTTACTATGAACCAACTTCATGAAAAGTTGGAAAGTTCGAATCCTGCTTGGGAATTTCTTTTATTTTTGAGTTCCAATATTATTTTTAATTAATTTTAAAACAAAAATAAAAGAAATTCCCAAGCAGGATTCGAACTTTCCAACTTTTCATGAAGTTGGTTCATAGTAACGGCCATTACATGCATACATTTTTGGATACTTACTATATCAAATTCTATTTAAACCTCATGCAATTTAGTGGCTGTTTTTATTAATTTAATTTAAATTTGAATTTTATTTTTACAATTTCCCCATTTTGAATATACTATATTAATATTTTAAAAAAAGTATTCAGAAATAAGTTTACCATTAAAATTTAAGTTTAAAAGTAATTTTAACAAGTTTTATATTATTTTATATACATATTCTTTAAAAAGATTTAATTTTTATAAATCAATGGATGGATCAAAGCTATATTTTAAATTTGAATTTCTTGTACAAAACATTTTTAATTCAAAAACCTCTCACTAAAAAATATATTCCAATCAATTTTTACCTCATTAACAACCAAATTGACTGATATATTTTAATAGTAAAAGAGAGGGTTTAATTGATAAAAATCTCAGGAGATGGTAAAGAAGTCATGTCACGGTTTCTTTCAGTCTCAATGTTAAATTTGTAATTTTGATAAATTTATAATTCAAAATTCCCTATATGTTCACATGTGTTGCAAAGAATAAGTTTAATGCCTAAGGCAAATATATTAACACAGAATATATTTAATAGTCTATTTAAAACCTCAAAATAACATTAATAGTTTGATTGAGTTTTATTTGAAATTGTTTATTTTTAAACTAGCACTTTACTAATGTTTAAATAAGGCGGGTTCGTAAGCTTTTGTAATGGTTAAATATTTGGGATTTAATTTTTATTGCAAATTTAGTAATAAATTTATTACAGCTAGTAAATAAATTTACCTAATAAATCATAATATTAATTAAAAATATAATGACAGAGTAAATCTATATTTTATTCACAAAGTTTTTAGCAAAAGATTTTCCTACTCTTAGATATTTTGCTATTTTTAAATAGCAAGAAAATTAAAAAATCAAATCATTTAAAGATTATTTAGTATTTCATTTAAAAAAAAAGAAATTAACTTATAAAATTAACAAGAATAACAAACAATTTTTAATTATTTATTCATTAATCAATTATTATGCATATTTTAATTAGTTTATTTCTTTAGGTTGTGCAAAATTTATTTTAGTTGATTTAAGACAATAATTTCTTTCATTTTTAGCTTCAAATATAATTAATACTCATAATATTTTAAACAGCAACAAAATAATTATGTAGGTCTGAATCAATATCTCCATTAATAATCCCTAAACCATTTAATATATTTACTTATTATTCTAAATGCCTTGAAGATCCTTTATTGAAAATCGAAAATAGATCCCATTTTCTTTTATGAATGCTCTAAAAAAAGTGAAGCTTTATAAATTAAGATATCTACTCAAGAATACTTGAAGCTTAATTTTAAAATGCTTAATTTAAAAGTTTTATGCTTATATAGTTTCGCTAGATGATTAGAAGTATATTATTCTGGAATTTAAAAATAACTTATTCCACTTCTTGCTTCTATTAAAAAGATTTAAAAGATATCAATTTTTAATGATATTTCTTTTTTTGCATAAATAATAATAGAGTTTGAGTTTAAAAATACGAATAATAAATCTGTAATTGAAGGAATATTAACATCAAAGATAAAAAAACTGGGCTAAAGTATAGCAAATTTATTCAAAGTTTTATGATAAAGTATTGCAAAAAAATAGTTGACTAAATTTAAATATGATAAGAATTAATCTTAATATCTTATTGTATTTATTTTAGAAGCGATTTTTTTATGAAAAGGTAAGAATAAATATGTCTAATAAACTTACTATTAAACATTTTAATCCTAAAAACTATTAGAAAATTTTTTAAAATTGAGTTTATTAAAAATAAAACTCAATGAAATTCAAGAGAGGTCTTTTCGTTTTTAATGTACAAATATGAATGTTTATCATTTAAGTCTTAATTAATAATAAAAATATTTATTTAATAATAACTATTTAAAATCTTGTATCTCCAATTTTAAAAATGAATAAGTCTAGAAAATTTTTTGTTTTTTATTAGCAGTGAATTTAAAAATTGAAAATAAGATTATTTATTCTAATCATTATCTGTAAAATTAAAGATTTCATTTTTTTATTTATTATAGTCATTTCTCAAAAATTATAAATTTGTTTTTTGGAAAAATTATATATCTTAATTTCCTTTTAAGCTAAGCATACTTCTTTTCCTTTTATAAGCCTAAGAAAGAGATGCATGATTCATTATTGTAGGAATACATTTGAATTTCGAAAACTAATTAAATTTAAATTATTAATCATTAAAATATTGCTTAATTGATTCTTGTTTGGTATAAAATTTAAAATTAGCTCGTTTATAATACAGCCAAGAACCTATTTTATCGAATCTCTTCGAGAGATAATTTGAAATTAATTTTGGGTAATTTGTTTTGTTTAATATGTGCCAAAAATAAATTCAATTTATCTCTCATGTGATGCGATAAAGTAGTTCCACCAAGTATTAAAAATTAGCTTATTTTAAATTTAATACCAAAAAAAGATTTTTAAGCAAAATTTGAATGATTCTAATGATTAATTATATAAATTTAATTTAATTTTTTAAATTCAAATTTATTCCTATAATTTTAATTTTCTAATGTTTAACATTGGGTTAAATAATATAATAAAAGCAATTTTTTTGGGGACAAAATTAAAATTATATATTAATAGTTTAACTCAAATGAAAAATCATTTAAATTAATTTTATATTCTTGCAATAGCTTTCAATAAATAAATTAATTTATATAATATAACTTTAAAAATAAATAAGAAGTTGTTGCTGACTTTTTTATATTTTAATTATTTATAAATCTTTATTATTTATTATTTAAATAGTGAAAATAATCTAGAAAATATTTAATATGGATTATGGTCCCTTGCACTAAAGATAGCTTGTTTAAGAACTCAAGATTCCAGGAAGACAAAAATATTTATGATTATTACGCAAATGATTTATGGTGTCCAAGCAATGATTTGAAATTAGATATTCAACAATTATTTGAGGAATGTTTCTCGGCTAGTAAATTTATAAATTTTTTAATTATTTTTTACAACAAAATAGGTTATCACAAAATTTTTCTACGACTAAAGTTTTATTCTGCATCCACCTACCCTTAAAGATTTTTTATCAGGGAATCTTAACTTAAAATATAATTTTTTTAAACTAATGTAAAGATTGAGCATAAACTTTATATGGAAGGTGCATTTAATGATTCCTGAATCATGTTTTGTTAAGAATTGTATCACATAAAATTCAGATGAAACTACGTTAAAATTATTTTTTGGTTACCTTCATTGGATGTTAAGTTCAGTTTCTGCAGCTGCAAATACTATAATCGGCATCAACTCTTGTGAATACAATTTGTAAAACAATCTTTTAATCAGACAAATTAGTGAAAAAATCGGGAATTTAAAGTACTTAAATGCAAAAAAAAAACAAATAATAAGCATATAAATAAAATCTTTTTTAATAATTATTAGTAGTCTGCTTAATTAAAAATTTAATAAAATATAATTATGAATTTTATTATATAATATAAACTTATTTATTTAGTACAACGATTAGAAAGACAGAGTTTTCACTCTGAGCTACGATTCATTCAGGAATCTTCCAATTATGACACGAGATTTGCATGCTAAGAATAAACAAATAATACTTGGCATCTATAGTTACATATCTAAACCCTAATATGAAAAGTATCCCCTTCTTGATAAAGCCAGAGAACTCAATATCATGGTTAAGAGTGGATATAAAATATATATTTATAAATTTAATAAAGAATAGATTGAAAAGAAGTAAAATAATCTCCGATTAAAGATATATTATTATATAATAGTATTTTTTATAGTGGAAATGAAACATTAGAAGGTAAAAATTTATTCGTAAGTCCATTGAGATATAAAGAAAATGGATATATTTGATGTTTTTCACCCAAATATTACTGAATTTTTCAGACAAGGTATTGCCAATTTAGATTAAGTAATGGAAAAGCAAGGAATTGATGGTTACATTTTAAGATATAATTAGATTTATTCTGATGTTTCTGGTGAAGTTAAAGAGGATTTTAAAAATAATATTTCAACGTTATTAACATTTTGGTATTATCTTAAAAACTACTAGAATTAAAATTATTAATGATAAAACCACTACAATAGATCATACTTCATAACCTGATTTTAACATGATTGATATTTAAACCACTTAATCTTAACCACTAAATTAAACTCCATCTAATGATACTTTTTCCACATTTCTGAAACAAAAACGTTTGTTAGATTCAGTTTCCATCGAGGAATAAGTTGGATATCAAGAAACTTATCAGATAAACAATTTCACAGAAAAAGTATCCACTTACTATTTTCCTTTTGCTCCAGGATTTTAAAATTGGGGTTTCCTTGACAATCACTCTGTGTCTCTATTAAATTTAGTTTTGAAATAATATCATCAATTTTAACTCCCTAATCGTACAGTGTTTTTGTAAGTGTTAGATATAATTAATAAAATCTCTAAATGCAAATCATTATTCAACTGGCGATGGTTTATAGTCCTTAAAATTCACTTCATAGTTTTACCTGCATTACGTGTTCAGGCATATGGAAATGAAATCTTTCTATGAAGCTCTAATTACCACACCTGATTATACTGGAACCAATAAACGTTCACTGATTTACTCAGAATCTACATTTGCTGGCAGTGGGTAATTTATAGTAATAAATATAAAGGTTTACAATGCTTTTTCCAAAATGTTCTAATATTATGTGTAATATGGAGGTACTTGGATAGGAGATATACCATTATAGTGGAGTAGTTTAAGATTAGTTATTGCTCAAGTTTTAAGCATGAATATGTTTGGCATTCCAAATACTCTAGTTGATGTCTGTGGAGATGCTGGCTCACACACTGATGAAGGCAATAATGAACTATGCATTATAACAATTATTATACTCTTCTATGATAATATAAAAATATTATATGTAAATTATGCGCAAGGTGGATGTAGATGGCAGCATATATGCCTTTTGCGAGAGATTACTTCAACTCACTATATTTTAATTAGACTTAAAACAAGACTCTTGATTCTGGCAGTGGCGAGCTTTTCTACTTTACAAACATTTTATATTGATAAAATGTATTCTTTTCATACACTGAAGTTTTCTTATTACTTAAAGGAGCTATGGATAAGCATATGCAGAAATGTGTTATATGAGAGATTGAATTTTTGCAGATATATATACAGTCAACTGTATTGGGCTTACAGGTATGGAGGATCTGTTGTCAAGCCACTGTTTTATGATTACCCTGAAGATTATAAACTTCTAAGAATTAAAATGATGTAAATTAAAGAGAATTTATATAGGTATATTTTACTTGCTTCGAGGACATTGAGCATACTTCCATGCTAATAATTCAAAGTATAATATCTGAGAAGCCCATAGAATCTTGATGGCACCGAGTCTTTCATCTGCGTTAGGAGTAGCTGACTTTGTGAGTTTACCAACGTTGGCGAAGGTAATTGAGAATTTTTTCCCGTCTGCGCTCTTAATCATGAAGAACTCGAACTTGGCGTAGGGGTTCTTGGTGTCGTCATCAATTACTGAAGAACCATCATCGAAGAACATGTAACCTCTGGCAACTGCTGAAACAGTACAAATATTAGTCGTATTTGGAAAGAATTTTTAAAGGAATTGGATATATTTAAAAATATAAACTCATTATTGAGTGGTTGAGAGAGTCATTGGAATTAAAAAATCAAAATTTAAAGTAGTTAATAGAAAGTTTAACTTATATATAATTCGAATTTACATATTCGATAATTTTGTCTATTGAATGTTATCTTGAACTGGGAGAATGAAAAGATCAGTTGGGAATTTCTCAAGGTCTCCGGTTCTTCTAACCTTATTCTAAGTGGCTTCTTGGTGTGGAATAATAAATCCGCTTCTTAAGTGGATGTATAATTTTAAAATAAAATTACCCAATTTTTCATTATATTAATTTTATAATTAAATGGTAAATTTGCATAAAGTTTAGTAACTCTCGAGGGTTGTGACGAAAGTCTGGTAACCATTGACACCACCTAGGGAGTCAAAGCAATCATCAGCTGGAGTGTTAACATCTGGGTAGATCCTGCACCATCTGTCCTTGGGGATATAATACTTTCTGGATGATGGTCCTTTCATGAAGTCATATTATAGTATTTAATATCCAATTTGAAACATAAACACTATTTATAAATCTACATAGAAAAATGTTTATTGTTTACTATTTTTTATTTTCCAATAAATATAAACTAATTTTAATTAATTTATCTGAATTGATTTGATTCATTTATTATCATTAACATAAGTTATAAAATTGATTCATCATAAGAAATAGCTTAATATTTTTTAATTTAATCTTTTTAATATATAATAGTATTATAAAAAAATGACTTGCTTTCAAAATAATCCTTAAAAAACTAATGATTTTTTTATAAAAAATAATTTTTAAATCAAGATTGGTAGTTTCCATTGATACCTTGAGTGCTTCACCCAAAAGAATGTTAACTTGTAAGTCCGAGTAGGCAACAGGATCGAGAGGGTACTCGTAGAAAAGTGGTTTGAAGTATGAACCACCTTGGAGGGCGATGTTGAAGAAGCTGGCATGGTAGTACTTCACGAAGTGATATCTGTTTACAAGGGCGGTTCTGATCACGTCGTAGAATCTCAATTCAGTGGAGGCGTTAACAGTACTATTAAATCATAATCATTGAAGTCATTGTGGATTGTTTAATGGCAAAGAATGAAATTGATGTAAATGAACTTTTTTAAATTAAAGTAGCATTGAATCTGTATGGTTCTTGTGACTTTGATGCGTTTTGGTTGTGATTTCTAGCAAATGGATACAATGATATGATTCTTAGAGTTAGTTATCTTCTACTATTATTGTTAGCTGAGCATTTAGATTTTCTTATTAGAATGTGCCATTTAGTACAGAGTTAGTTGGTGGCATCACCGTTGAAACCGCAAATATCTGATCCCATGAAGGGAAGTGCGAACAAGTTATAACTGAAAATACCTTCGACTGAGAGAGCCATGTATTCAACTGTAGACCAGTTATCGCCCATCCAATGGTGACCGTATATACCGATACCTGGGAAATATAAATTCAAAAATAGTTGTAAAATTTGTAAAGTCTACAGAATTAATAAATTTGCTTTTACTTATTAGTATGCCCTAAATTCTTAATATGATAAAATACAATATAATTATCTAATACACTATCAGATTATAAGCTTCTTTTATTATAGTTTCTGAATATCATAGATTATTAAGAATAAAATCAGATCTGGTGAGAATGTAAGGTCTCTTGTTAATGCTGATCAAATATTCGGCATTAGCCTTGGTTTGCATTAAGGGGAAGAAGTTGTGCACGTCATGCTCACGTCTGTTGATGGTATCGTGCCATCCGTCAAAACCGATTGCCTTGTCTTCGAGATCTCTCCATCCTGGTACGTAGAATTTCGCAATAATTAATTTAATTGTCATGAAATGAATGACAAGATATAATGGATCGTTTTAATTAGTGATTTATTGATATTAAGGAATGGTTTGTTTCTGTATGAGTCGTCTGGTCTCTCTTCTGGTTTGCAATAACCATTACAGAAGTTGGTAGCTTCGTTCTTTACAGAAAATTCTTTGTACTATTAATTAAGACCAGAAATCAAATAAAACATAAGATTCTCATCTAACCAGATACCATCGAAGATTAAACCGTAGTCGTCAGTGAGACTTTGGAAGTTATTGTGCCACCAGTCAACAGTTGCGGGCTTGAAGAAGTCTGGGAAGTAAGCGTTACCGCACCACACACCAGTAGTCAAGTAGTCCTTGTGGTTATCTTGCTTGATGAACATATCTGAGGCAATACTAAAATATGAAAATACATATAAGAAACTTATAAAATACCGTTGTCAAGTGCCTTGTAACCTTGGTTAAGTCTGACGGCAACACCAGCGTCCATAATAGGTACGAACTTAATGCCCTTTTCTTCCTTGATTTGCTTAACATACTTTGGTAGGTTAGCGTAACTTTGTTGAGAAATGGTGAAAAGCTTGTAGACATCCATGTAATCAATATCAGCCCACATAGTATCATATTATAAGAATTAACATGTTATATCTCCTGATAACTCTCTATATAAATTTGATTTATTATCTAATGGAAGAGCAATCTTAGGATCAACGTAGTTAGTGTAGACATCTAGCCAGTCCTCGTCAGTGACCCAACCGAATCTGTATTGTTACCAACCGAAAGCCCAGATGGGTGGTAGAGTTGGGAAACCAATCAATTTACTGTATGTCTTGATGATATCATCAGGCTTAACTCCAACGAAGAAGTAGGTACTTATTGATAAGACCACCGATGTTGATCTTGTGGATTTGAGTCTCTTTAGCACCTTGACCATTGTCTGAGAAGACAATATAGTCAGTAGCGTATGAACTGAGATCAAAGACTCCGAACCAGTATTTAGTTCCCTTACAACAGAATAGAAATACATAAGAAATTAACCCCTCAAATGGTGCGATTTATAGCCAGACTCTAACAAACAGTAATTAAATTATAGTGTTTGATTGGAAAGCGTAGAATGGTTGATATCCGTACATGTTTCTGCCTGGGGGCTCACCATCATCAATAGGGTTAGCTTGATCGAAAGTCTTTTTGGAGTGAATAGCTCCGTTTCAGTTCTTGTAGAAAACATCACCGGCTCTTTCTACCATACCGATCAATGGTTGGTCAAAGCCATTAAATATAAAGATATTTAAAATAACTTCTTAGATTTGGAGTCTATTTTTATCAAAGTATAAATTTATCATCTAAGATCAGGAATAATTAAAAAAAGCATTAATTTGATACTATTATTGCTGTAAATACTATAAAATAAGTATACTATTACTTGTTGAATCAAAAGACATACGAATAGTCTTTTATCAAATTTTATTCTTCTTTGATGTTTATAAATTGTATTTTAAAAAAGGAAAAACCCATTTATAATTCCCTATTTATTTTATTTTTTTTTCAGTTATAATTGATCTATTTACCTTAATTTTAATGCCTCTTATTAAGAATATTTGTGTACTTTTATCTCATCAAATTAATTAAAATAAGAAATAGCATTAGATTAAAATAAAAGCCTTTATCTTGATTCATGAGGAAGACACCAGAGTCAAGTACGAAGAAATCTGATAGGTAAAGTCTGGTTGGATCTGATCTCCAGAGCTTGGTAGTCTCATCAGAAGCGTCCTTGTAGACGGCATAGCTGAATGGTGCGTCAGTTACCCTGATTAAGTCTGATAGTTTCTTCTTAAGGTCAGTTTTCTGTGGGAAGAGGGTGTCTCTATTGGGGTTGAAGACTGCATCAGCAGGTGGCCTGTAGAGAATCTTCTTGTCTGCTGGGCTTTAGAAATCTTCAAGTGTGGTGATTTCGACGTTAAGAGTACCAATATTATTAGTGGTTAATAATTAAATTTTAAGAAGATAAGGAACGAATTTTTTATTGTTATTTCTTTCCTCTAAATATCGTCCATTTGAATGAATGAAGCATCAAGTGGCTTCATCATATCACTACCTTCAGCACTTGTGAGTTTTCTTAATTAAATTTTCTATAAAATGTGCAAACTTTTAAGTTGACAGGTCCATGAATGGTCGTCCTTTACATCCTTATCTGAAACAGTATAGGTAAAGGTCTTCGTATCGCAGAAGTTCTGATCAACCTTTGAATTACCAATTTGATGAAACCGATCTCGTTGAATTTAATGTCAGGGTGAGTAATATCTGGTTTAAGAATAAGAATCAAAAACTCTAAATGAGGAGTAGCTTATTTGGGTAATTGAATGCGTCCCCAAAAATAACATTAATTGTTAAGAATCTTAGTCGTTGGGTTGTAATCTGGCTTCTTGAGTTGGATTGGTGAGAGGTTTAATCCCAAGAAGCAGGCGAAGTCTGAGTCCTTTAAGTCTTCAGCGTTCAAGATGTTGATTTCATTCAAATAGTGAATTTGATAACCAGTAGGTGGCTCGTAAAGGAAATCTCCCTCTTGTACCCAGAAGTTAATCACTAATTTAACTAATTCAATGTTTTTAAAATCATAACAGCGAATAGCATTGTGCAATTTACTGAAATGCTCTTTCCAGCATATCTGAGTTTCCAGTAGGTGAACTTTTGCTTGATGTTATCAAGAATATCGTAACTATCAGCTGAGATATCATCTTCAACGAGTACGTAACCCTCAGCATATGACTTAGCAGCATCTCTTGCAATGACGAATGAAGTTCTGATTTAGGTCTCGAAGTCCTTGGTAGTCTTAAATCCCATTGTGTTCTTTTGATATGGAATAATCTTAACACCCTTCAAGTGAATAAAACAGCATATGATACTTAAACATCGGAATGCAGTATTAATTAGTTAAATTTTACTGATCTATCAATGAGTGGCTTTGAAAATTAATTAAATTTTACGCTTTCCAATTATTTATTTGAGATTCTATGAGCTTCTAAGTCAGGTGTTTCAGCCATCAAGACTTTAACAATTACCACAGCAACTGGTGCCTAAGCTCCCATTAACGTTGTTATTGATCCAAAGAGCGAGACCCTCACCATCCCAATTAGCACTGATGACAAGACTTTAACCCTTCTCTGGGACATTGTTAAGATTTTATCATTTACTGGCACTCTTTGAATTATTATTTGGACTATTTTTAATTTGATAATTTTATAAAAGATTTACTTAGCTTGAACAGAAAGAGAAGAGACATAATTATATTAACAGATATGAAGCAAATATGATAAAGTCGCAGTATTTATCAAAATCATTATTTTTATTATCTTCGTTATCTTAATAAATTTAACAAAATCTAACTATAGTTTTACACATTCGCTAATATCTTATAAATTTTCGAAGTTTTTAATTGTAATTTATTAATGAATTTGATTATACCATAAATTTATGAAATTTAGATTACTAATTGTTTTAGTGTCTTTGAACATATATTAAAGTATTTCACAATTTTGCTTTGAAAATACCTTAATGTTATATTTACTACGATTTAGATCTTTTGGTCATTATTTAATAAATATAAATATATTTGAAAATATTTTAAAAAAATAAAAAATATCATCATACTTAAGAGTTATGATATCATATTTAGTGATAAAAGTAGAATATTTCGATAATATTAACAAATATTTAATTAAGTTCTTTAATTTAATTAATTACATATTTTATATATAAACTATAAATTCATTGTTTTATAAAGAATATATTTTTAATTTTTTATTATAATAAAATTTATTTTGATAATGACTATAGCTTAGGATTGAGTTTATAGTATTACTCTATAAACTGATTGATTTCATTAAACGAATTCTGATCAAAATATGGATTTTCTTTAAGTTTATACTATTCTATGATTGAATTACAAAAGTCATCGATAAAATCTAGGTACTAAGCCTTCAATGCGAAATTATTTGGATCACTGGGGCTTCCCTCCAGACCTTTACTATAATAGTACCAGTATCCATATAGATTATCTGCTGCTATAGTGTGAAGATCTTGAGCTACAGTGAGGCTTCTGTAAGCAACAGCATTTAACTCGTAAATTTAAGCCATTCCTTAGAAAAATTCCAAAAAATTTTTGGGAATAAACTCTTCTAAACAAATGCAATCAGCTAGGACTGTCATCTTATGATTCATTTTCTTGCTCTTTACTCTCATGTAATTATGGAGTTCTTAAAGACTGATCTTATAGCCATTTTAGAGCTATTTAAAGGCTGCCTGGTAAAGATATGGAGATGTAACCAAGGAAGTCAAGATTAAAAAATACTCATCATAAATTTGCTGCTTCAAAACTTGACTATTAACATCAGCGTCAAGATACACTAGGAAGTTAGGGGGGGGGGGCAACACCTGAACCAGTAACTTTTTTTTTCATATTTCTACCCTTCTTAAAACCATGTAAATACATGACTAAGGTCAATTAAGGACCAATAAATCTTAATTCATCACAAAAATATACCCTAGACTACTCTCTCGGTCGAATAGATCAAGTTTATATATAAATTTATCATATAAATATACAGTTTTTTTAAAGATTTTTTTCAAAATATATTTTTTATTTTTCTTAATTTTTGATTAACATAAATAGATTACAATTCAATTCTATCCTTTTGAGGTATGCATAAAAAGATAGAGTGGTATACCATGTCCATAATAATATAAATGATCCACCCTATCTTTTTAAACATACCTCAAAAGGATAGAATTGAATTGTAATCTATTTATGTTAATCAAAAATTAAGAAAAATAAAAAATATATTTTGAAAAAAATCTTAAAAAAAACTGAATATTTATATGATAAATTTATATATAAACTTGATCTATTCGACCCGAGAGAGTAGTCTTGGGTAAATTTTTGTGATGAATTAAGATTTATTGGTCCTTAATTGACCTTAGTCATGTATTTACAGGGTTTTAAGAAGGGTAGAAATATGGAAAAAAAGTTACTGGTTCAGGTGTTGCCCCCTCCCCTCAAGTTAAATGTGATTTCTTAGAGAAGTGAGAAACCTATAGGTTTTACTAAGTTTTCAACTGTATCTTCATTTTCAGGTGTGGGAATCAAATCTCTAATCATTTTATGGCATTTCTCTCTAGGTTCACCTGATTTGATGATTTCAACTAATTTCTGCACAAAGTTCGATGTACTAAAGGGATCAAACTCTAAAAGCTTAGTGATAAGTATATTTGCCAAGATTGTTAGCATTTTAATTCTGTATTGAGTAAGAATGAGGTCTTTCTTAATTGGTATTCTTTTACTGTAACTTATAGATCTAAGTAATCCTTAAAATGATGTCATCCATTAGATCCCTTATCCCAGCCAAAGAGTAATCTGTTTACTGTTTAATTTTCCTTCAAATTCTGAAAGCTTAGGATCATTTTCTAAACTTAGATGATAGGTCCTTTTTGTTGTCTTACTGTCTAATAGAATCGTGATATTAAGTGGTTCAGGCAAGAAATTTTCTCTTATTTTAACATAGAAAGTACTTAGATCTTTAATCTATTTTTACTATTGATGTGTCTTAAATAGCTCATGACCCTTTAAATAGGTTTAAGCAGCTTTGACATTAAACTTATTTCTCATTTTCATAAATTCGACAGTGTCATTGATTAGTTCATTAGGCACTCCGGCTTAAATAGCAACGTTTCTAGCATGCAAATTCAAATGACCCCTCTAAATTCCTTCTATACTTAGGGCTCTCAGAGCAGCAAGATTTTGAGCTGAATCTAATGAAACCATAATTTGAGCCAAGAGTTAAGTTGAAGGGAACCCAAGAATTTAATGGGTATTAATGTAAGATGGATTAGTTTCAATTGCTCCCCCTTTAACACCTACAGAAAGTGGAATCTCTAGTCTTCCACAAAAATACTCTCCTTCAATAAAATATCTAGTTAAAGGCATGCATCTTCCTCCGATAGAAGCAAAAGAGTGAGCACCTGCTTCTAATGCTCTCCAATCTTAACCTAAAGCTAATGCAACTGCATCAATTCCATTCATTATACCTTCAATGTGAGTTGTTGCTTTATATTGATCTAATTCTGCAAGTCTTTGAGCTTCAATTATCTTTTCACAAACTTCTTTGCCTTCTGCATTTTTCCAAGACATAGCTTTAATAGGAACTTTAAATTGAGACATAGTTAATCTTTCGGTGCATAAATTACTCAAAATTCTAACAGCTACTCTCCCTTGTCCCATGATTTAATGAATGTAGGGAGATTTATTTTCAGCAATAGTATTAATGACATTTGCTCCCATACTTTCTTAAACATTTACTAAGAGCTCAACAACAATCATTTACTTATCTAACTGCCTGTATCTAATATCCTCAACTCCACCTCCTCTCTTGACCATATTTTCACAGAACTAGTTAGCATGCTGAATAATATCCTTCTTGTTAATTTTAATCTTATACATGGCATCTTGGTAGTCTTTGATCTCTGTGATTTGAATTTGAGCTATCATTACTGGTGGGGTACTTTGACATATAAACCCAGAACCCTTCTCACCAATAATCTTTGCAATATTTCTACAAGCTGCTATGACTGAAGGCTCTTCAAGTGCCAATGGCACAATATAGTTTTACCCATTAACCTTGAACTCTAAACCTAGACCCAGAGGTAGTGGCAATATACCTATGCAGTTTTCAATCATATAGTCTGCTGTTTCTGTTTGTAGGCCTCCTTTCTTAAGCATTTCAGTGTCTAAATCTGGGTATATCTTGGTCAACTATATATTTTATAGTTAAGTAAGTTGAAATGAAATAATGCGATTCATTTGTAATTTAAGTATTCATGATAATGAGTGTTTTAGAGAGCTTGATATATATCTTTTTAAATATAAAATTGAAGTTAATTTGTTAGTGAATGTTGATGATTAAAAATCTTATACTATATGAATTTGTGAATGTAATATCTCATTAACTTAAATATTTACTAGTCCCATTAATTTGTTTCTGATCAAAGTTTTGGATAATAGATATTTACCTCATTTAATCTCTCTTAGAGAGGTTTCTTGTGGAAGTTTGTACTTTTAAAACAAGACTAATGTGTTGAATTTCTATGAATTAAACTTCAGTAAATTATTCAATTATGAATAAAATAATTTATTTCAAAAAGTTGGTTATAACTGACTTAAGAACTGAACTGTCGTTCTTGGTAACAACTTATTGCTGGTCTTGGGCATTTAATTGGTTGTCGACTGCTTTCAATCTTCTTGCAGTCTTTGAGCTCTCAAGTAATTAAGAATTAAATTAAAATTTTATAAATTGATTTTTATGTAAAATTTGTATAAAATAAACCCATTTAATCATTTATATTTTGTTTATAAATATAAAGAATCATGCTAATTTAAGAATAAATAATTTCCATAAGACTTTTGTATTTCAATATGTTTAAATACCTATATTTATAATATTTATAATAAAATATAGATTCATTCACAAATTTAAACTTATTTTTTGTTATTAAAATCTCACATATTTCTTTAAACTAATTGGGATTTTATTTGTGGACAGTAATTATAATATTTGCAATATTTATTAAAATAATCACAATATTTATAAAATGAAAACACTCCAATTAAGATAACTTTTTTCCAAGGGGATGGAGAAATGTTTAAATTCATAATAGAATGCCAACTATTTCTCATTAAAAGACATATTAAATAATCATAATAGTATTCATATTATTGTTATTATAGTAACTATAATATAATATAATAAACTGGATAAGCAATGAATTAGTAATATATTAGATAGTTCTCAACAAGTGAGAAAGAGACATTTGAGGGTGATCCTTATTCAGAGAGATTAAAGAAGAAATAAGCTACTAAGGATTAATAGGATTCAAATACCGAAAGTTCTAAGGCAGGTATATTATAATTAATTTATTAATGCTAGAAAAGAAGTAATGGGGTTTTGGAAAAACTTTATAGAGAATTCTTATAAATAAGGTACCGAGAGCAGTGATAAGCAACAGTAATCATCATCCTAGTTCTCATCTGCTTACCAGAAGCCTGATTTCTTGTAGGATAGTTACGACCACTTAAATAAAGAAGACGTGGGAGTCAAGGATGATGAATTCCTGCCTGATTATTTAGTGAAAGACGCTTCTACTTACAAACGTAACCCAGTTTCTATCAATTTACCATGGCTTATCAATGGAGCTCCATCTATTGATATTAAAACAAGGTTTCACAAATTAAAATTGTTTTTTGTATAATTAGGATTAAACTAATTTAAATGGAGTTTTTTAACCTAAGTTTGATTTGTGTTACTATTTTTTAAGGTTTTTGGGTGAATAGATATTTTCAAGAATGAAATTACACAAAAATGAAGTGCTAGAGCATTTATTTAAAATCTACAGAGCTGTGCTGCTTTAATCACAAGATAGAGATTTTGAATTTTTGGAGTAATATTGTGAGGAGACCTTTTGCACAAAGCTCAGAAATAGATTGAACGAACTGAAAATGAACAATATTTATTAATTAAAATGTGAAGTATGAGATTTTCCTGAAATAATTGCTATGAAAAGAGATTCATTTTAGATATAAATTACATAGGATTATTTGATAACTACTTTAAGAAAAAATACAAATATTCAGCTTCTAGTTGAAGAAGACATGTTTGCAGACAGAAGTAAGCCAATAACCGTGGAGGCTAATATGTATGATCACACCGTTATTAAGGGTCTCTCCCCAGTAGAGAAAATGTCTCAGAAAATGACTATATGATTTTCAATGATATCGAAAATATGGGTTTCATTTCATATGTTCCCAAGTAAACTATTTTCCATAAATAGCATTAAATTAATATTTATATGAAATTTCTAAATCTAACTTTATATAACAGACCCCAAAAACTTTGCTGACCTAAAGGTTAATAAAGAAATACATAAAGATGCTCATAGAATAATCTTCAGATCTCATGTGTAATTTAAGACTAGTTATAAACTATATCTGAAAGATAAATATGGCAGAGATCTTTTTAAGTACCAAGTTATTTCATGTATCTTTTCGACCTTATTACTTATTAGTGCTTCCATTGAATTTTAAAGTACCCTGAGAATTTAGACTATACCTGGCAGCACGTCGGCGTCTTTGAAACTTTAATGGAGCCCCCTCTAAAATTCAATAAGTGGTCAGCGAGTGAGAACTATATGGAGAGGATCTAGAAGCATACTTTCGGAGTGAGGAAGCTTGTGGACTTGGACAACTGGCTTGTCGGTAATCCCTTAGTTATACCTAAATACGATGTCAAACAGAGAGCAGTCAGAATGTCTTAGAGTTAATCTGGGGTGCTTCAACATAGTCAAGGAGTTTGATATTTTATTAATTTAGATCATCAAGAATTTTAAAATGCCCAAATATTAAAGGCTTTAAATTATTAAGATTTCAATATTATTTATATAAGTTCTCAAGCACTAATAAATAACAGTCATGCTACAAATCAAGCTGCTGTGGCTTAGGAAACAAGGCAAGCAATGGGCAAGTGCTTTGATCCAAATTATCTCTAATTAAGTTAAATTATTTAAACTAAAATCATTATAACTAAGTCACTAACTGAATAGGGAATTATGTTTAAATAAATAATAATCAAATTTCAATTTATGGCAGTTTAAGTAAACATTTGTTATTGTTAAATTTATAATTTTTTTCAATAAGACAAATCCTGATACTTTCAGGTTTGAGCTAACTGTGTAATTGATAGGAAAGTTATTATAATATACTATAACTTAATCATTGTAAAATTAAATTTTAAAGTATTGTTTAAAAAATAATTTTATCTTGATAACAAAAATTTTACGCATAAAATTATTTTTACATTTGATTTAATTTTTACCGAATTTGTACAATTAGATTAACCTACCAATAAACTTAAACAACTCACAATTATTAAAAACATATTTATTAATAATCATTAAGACAGTACTTTATTATAAAAATACGACTAATTTGAAATTTATTAAACTTAAATTTAAACTGTAGCTTATTTTTCATAATTCATGATTCAATAGCTTATTACAGCTATCTAAAATCATAAATATTTCTATATATTATTTCATATGAAAACTTACAATAATCCCTTATATTATATAAAATAACACTTTTGACCATATTTTTATATTTAAATCTGACTCTTATTGATACAAGATCACAAGAACTGAACTTTATTGTTTTGAGAAGCAAACTCTCTAATATTATACAATCCCATCGATCAATTTAAGAGGTGAAGAATGGGGTGAAGAACAATTAAATTGAAAATTAGTTATAATTAGCGTAGAATTATAATGTTTAAGCTAATTATAAATCCTATTGGCTCAATTAATCGTCCTTATGAAAAATCCAATGAGGGTGTGTAAAAAATAAGTAATATTAACCTGATTATCTTTAATTTCAGCCAGTAATTATTACTTTTTAATTTAATTGTTCTTTGCCCCAATTTTTTTCCTAATTGAATTGATGTATGGGGTTTTACCAGTTCTTTAAGAAAATAAGCCAATGCTGGACTTTAGCAGCTGTCATAGATCGCCAGCATGTTAAATTGTTCACTGCTTTATGTCATAATTCTACCACTTGCTCTTCTGTTGTTGAGCAGTGTTTTCTTCTCTGATGTTTTACTGTTCTAGACCGGGACCGGTTATGGCGGCAACCTGGTTAGTACCTGACATGAGTCTTTGAGCAGCGGCCAAGTTTATCTCACCTCCTCCAATCAAAGCGTGCTATTAAGCTTATATAAAAAGCAAATGGTTTGGTTTTTATTTAAATAAATTTGGGTAAGAGAGTTGTAACTTTCAATTATTTTTGTAATTTTCAATTGTTTGAGTAACTTTTCCATTTTTTTGAATCTTTTTAAAAGTTGAATATTGTTAGAAAAGTACTAATTTTACAGTGTATAATTATTTTAGGGATATTCTTGTTCTTGTAAAACCTTATCCTCCAGTTTCTTCTAGCTCTATGACTCAGGTAGCTTATTAAAGTTTGGAGAGTTAATCTGTTGCTAATTCCAAATCTTATCTCTGTGATTTCTGTCTTGGTTGTTAAACATTTCTAGTTATTTTTGAGAATTTTATTACAAAATTCTATTAAGTATTTCTTAATAAATCAACTCAAGAAGATGACACAATATTTTGAGTAAATTAGACTAGTATGATTCAGGAAAACACAAGACAACGAATAAATTAATTTATAGAACAATTAAAAAAGTATTAATAACTGAATATTTATTCTAGATAAGTATTCTCTCTATTTATAAGCATTTTTCGAATAAAACATTTTATAGTATGCTACATAACACCATAAATGATATGATATAATGATGGGATGAAAATATATCAAATAATACTATAACCTTCATAAATTTAACTGTCATAAAAATCTAGAGGTAGTATTATCATTAAATATTAGTAAATTATATAAAGCTATTACACATAGTTATACTTTTATCGTGACTTGTGGCGTAAATGCTTAAAGTGATAAACTTTGTAAATGATTAACGTGTCTACTCAATTATTACCATATTAATATTACAATATTATATTTAAAATTTAATTTTTAATTTTAAAGTGAATTATTATTATTCAAAAATGGCAAACGTTAAATGGAATTGTTCCATAGACATAAGATTTTTCACTTGATCCCAAAGATGAATGATAAAATTACTCAGACGATAACAAAAGTTTTACTACTACAATTCAAACTTCAACTACTAGTACTGTATTCCAAACACAACAACAACCTAAAAATTACAATTTTAAAAGATCATTAATCAGAAAAACTCTAACTGCCACGAAGTTGGAGTAGCAGTAGTTTAAAGCAGACGTATAAATTACCTAAAGTTTGTGTTTTATCAATAGTATGATAATTATGTCTCTTCAATTCACTTCAGTCTCTCACTCTAATCATCCTAGCTTAGTCACTGTCAATACCGGAATATCAGAATTAGATTTATGATCTGCCACCAGGTTGGTTGTGCACTCTGGATGATGGCTTGTTGCTGGAGTCCCCAGTTGAACCTGAACTTGCTTACCATCCAGCTGCGACGTTGTCCTGGTTGGTGTTCACTTGAGCTCTGCCTTGGGGGTTTTTGTGAGGTGCCTGAGCTTGAGTCATCGTTACCCCAACCTAAGCTGAAGCTGCTTTGACGCCATGCGCGACGCATTGAACAAAAACTTTCACTGCGAGACAACTATTCAAACAATAATCTGTACTCTAAGGAACAAAAGCCAGCAAGTTGTCAAAAAATTAAAAGGATTGCCTTACGCGGCATATAATAAATTCTAGTGAATTTTTAAACTTAAGTTTTTGTCCTTCTTCTCCTCCTCTTTTCCGAATGAAAAAGATGATTCTTGTTGGTTTCTCACCTTCACTTTAAAATATTTAATGATATTGCTAATTTAGCAATTAAAATTATGTTGAAAACCCCTTAATTCTAACTCATTTATAAAATATCTAACTTGTGGCTCCTCTTGAACTTGAGCTTGCACAGTGGCTTGAGTCTTGTTTCTTGGCTGCTCTTGCTTCTCTTCGGCTCCCCATCCGAAACTGAAAGTGCTCTGGCCGCCTGGGGCTTGGTGTAGCTTGACTGATGGTTGATCCTTTCTGAAATCCATTTGAAAATATAGTATGAATTTAAAGGGTATGATTATAACTTTTAATTTTCTTATAGAATTTGCTAAAAATATTTAGAAAAAATTATATAGAGTAAGAATATAGAAATTTTATTTAAATAATAAAAAAATCACATAAATTAAATCTTTTTATCAAATTTAACTTCAGAATAAATGCCTAATTAAATAAATTTATGCATATGTGTAATATAGAAGAAAAAAAATATTTTATTAAAATTTGTGTTTAAATTGTGAAACTTAACAAAGAAAATATAAAAAGGTATTTTTTCTATTATTTTAGAATAAATTAAATTATATTTATTATATATTTCCCTATGAAAGAATTATTAATAATTTAAATTATAATTTCAAATTTATTCATAATCTTTTATAGCTCACAAGATATCCAATCTTACTAATTCTATTTAATCAATTTATTAATAATTAAAAATGTTTGCCGATGTTCTATGATCAAGTTAATGAGTTACTTATTATCTTCAATAAAAATTTATTAATTATAAAATGATTCTATAAACAAGTATATATAAAATAATAGTTCTTTTATTCTTATTTTTTAAATAGAGATTATTGATAAAACTAATTTAATTTGGGGTCTTGGGGCATCATTAAATAAAAAAATATATAATGAAAATAATTTAAAGCAGAAATTAAAGTTTGTAGTTCTTTTTTTTATTTTAATTTAATATCGGAAGAAATTTACTAACTAAATTTATCAATTACGTTAACAAGTATCCATATCTAGAAAAATATATAATTTATTTAGTAAATTAATAAATTATTAATAATTTTAATCTAAAAATGAAAGGAGAATAATTAACTAAATTGTTTCTTGCTTTGATTGCCATTTTCGCTTTTACTTGCAATAGTTCCAAGATTACCTTTACTATTGGGCATATGTAAACAAAATGTTTCAAAGATGACTTTGCCAAGGATTAAGTAAGTGGAAAATTTATATAATTAAATTAACAAAAGTGTGCAATTATACTTCTTAAGAATAGTTAAACTTATAATTATCAAGATATACTTTTATCTTCTACCACAAGTAACTTTGAATAAAAAGTATGAGAAAAAAGATTTCTTAATCTATTTTATATCTAAATAATCGTCGTTTTCTAAAAGTTTTTGCCTATCTAAATTC
Organism: Oxytricha trifallax; assembly: GCA_000711775.1. Taxonomy (NCBI): domain Eukaryota; phylum Ciliophora; class Spirotrichea; order Sporadotrichida; family Oxytrichidae; genus Oxytricha; species Oxytricha trifallax. The sequence continues at coordinate 38,822 of ARYC01003589.1, forward strand.
ACTATTGTTAATAATTTAGTTTTTGAATCTTAACTATATTTTCTCAATATAGGTAATGGACATGTTCCTTGAGTTATTCTCGAACATTGACGTGGACGTGAAATACATTAAAACTTCAAAATAAGGCATTTAAGTGAGTGTTTTCGATACCTCAAGCAGAGAGGTTGAGACGTACTAGTTATTGCAGGAGACGCACAAGGGGTTTTAGAAGATTATTCAGAATAATGGAGTGCATAGAATATGCATTCATGGATCCAGAGATATATTCAATAAAGATGCAAATATCAAGTAAACTACGCTGAGTTATTTACTAAATATATTTTGATATATTTTAGATAGTAATAACTTATAATTAAGATTTTAAGATAAATAGGCATAAAAATTAAAGAAACAGTTTTTTATATGATTTACGAGATGAGCATATAAATTAAAGGAACTCATGTTCATTCCGATACAGATGAGCACGCTTAACAATAATGTCTGCTCATATTTTTTTAGAGTCCTTTTACTCAAAAAAGAGCATGTATTTATCATAAATAATCAGGTTTCGCAGCTGATTCATTAGTCACACATGAACACATCGACAAAGTTGACATTGACATAGATTTATTATTGAAGAAGGCAGAGACTATAGTGTAAGATCAACGCAGTAAGAGGGAGAGACAGTTGGAATATTAAAACAAATATGAACGTTTCTCTTCTAATTTTGTCTTGATAATATATTATAACAAGTATAGGAATTAATGGGGGGAGGAAGCTTCCTGACAAGAGGGAAGTTTCCTACCAAGTAAATACTTTTAATATAATTTTTATTAATTAAATATAAAATATTTTAATTCACAATTTTTACCTCATTAAATGGAAAGAGGATAAGTTGAACATACTTTAAGAGTTGAAAAAAATAAATTGCAATTATATCTAATATCATAATTTTAGATATAGTATGATGATTTATTGTAATTTTTACTAAAAATTTAGAAAAATAAATGTGAAATAATAAGATATAAATTTGAAAATATCGGTTGATATGTAGTAGATCTTGTAAAACTTCATGAGTGGTAGAATAAATTCTTTGAATCACAAGTTAGTGAAAATCATAAAAAATATTTATAGTAGTCCAAAATTATAATTGAAAAAAAAGTAAAATAAAAAAAATAAAATTTTCTTGACAGGAAACTTCCCTAAAATTTAAATTTTATCATAAACCTTGACAGGAAACTTCCTCCCCCCGAATTAATTAATAAAGATTATTTATATGTAAAGATTGGTTATTTAGAAAATCTAATAATTATATATTAATAATTAAATTATGATCGTATCATTATAGATATCAGTTATTGTAATAACTGTAGTTTGGTAAATCATTAGCTTAAAGAACTTCTTCGTTTAAAAGAACATTTTCTAAGTTTATCATAAAAATCAATAAAAAGTTAAAAATTGTCCAAAAGATATTTAGTTAATTAAATTTAGGGAGATAAAGAACAGTTTTATGTAAATTTATGATTATACCAAAATTCCCTAAGCATTCTCTTATCTTTTTATAAATAAAATTTATAGTACATAAATTTGCGATAAAAGATGACAAATTATGGGTTTACCATCACATATATTAGTTGAGTTTTTTTCTAAATACAAAAGGAATATTTATTGATGAGAATAATTTTTAGAAAGGAAGTATTCTAAAAGAAATTTTGATAATTAATTAAAATAAGAAAATTTTAAATCTCTAGATTTCAAAGTTAAAATGGCTTGGTACACCTATCCCACAAAATGATCCCCCTAGTATTATTAATTTTCTATTAACACCCTCAAAGGTTCAAAAGCTGATCATGCGACAAAGTTAATAATAACTTGTACATTTTTGGAGGATGGAACGGCAAGAATGCTTTGAATGATCTTTATGTTCTGGACATAGATAAATATATATGGTAAGCTAAAAATTACACTAAAAAGCAGAAGTTAAACTTTCCATTGATTTTGCAATAATTCTGATAGAAACTTGCATTTCAAAGCATTAAAAATTTTATCTAACGAATTTACTAAATTTAATTTTAGGAGTGACTCTGAAACTTTTGGTCCTACCCCAGCATGCAGAAATAATCACACAACCGCTGTTTATGGAGACAAAATTTACTTACACGGAGGTCATGACGGGAATTAATGGCTTGATGATCTTTACATTCTCAACACCTCTTCTATGGTTTGGTAAAAGCCAAAATTCTCAGGATAGGTAAGAATTTACAATTTATTGTCTAACTCTATTCTAGAAACCTTCAGCCAGAGCATGTCACACTATGTCAAGAGTTGGCAGAAAACTCTACATGTTTGGGGTTATGAAGGAGACAAATGCTTTAATGAAAAGCATCTTAAGGATTTGCACACTTTTGAAACTGAGACTCTCACATGGACAGAACCACTAATCTATGAAAGCCCTCCTAAGGGACTCAGAGGACACACTGCAAACTTGATCGGTAATAAAATCTATCTCTTTGGAGGTTATGATGGTAGAGGTAGATCCTTCAAGAAAATTATTCCATCTAATGATTTGTATGTTCTGAACACTGATACTATGAGATGGAGTCATCCTACAGAGAGTGAGAAGGCACCTTCTGGAAGATAGAGACATACCGCTTGTGTGATTGGCACAAAGCAACTTTTTATCTATGGAGGGTTTGATGGTTGCAAATGGCTGAATGATATATGCATTTTAGACATCGGTAAGCTTGAAGAAAATGAAATCAATAACGAAGATGTAAACTCACTTATTCAGAACATGAGAAAGATAATAAACAATCCCACATTTGCTGATGTAGTTTTTGTTGTAGAAGGAAAGTAGATCTTTGCACATAAAGCTATCCTTTCTGCTCAATGTGAACATTTTAGAGCTATGTTTATGAATGGAATGAAAGAGACTAGTTAAGCTTAGATAGAAGTGAAAGATTGGAATAATAACTCTTATTTATTCATGATGGAATACCTATAAAGCGGTAGTATTTTGAATTTCAATAAATAGGTAGCTTTGGAATTGCTTGGCTTGGCCGATGCTTACTTGTTGGAAGATCTAAAGCACCTCTGTTAAAATACTCTAATGCACAATGTTGACAACGATAATGTTTGTGCTTTACTTATAGATGCCAATAAATACTCAGCTCATGAGCTTAAGAAATTCTGCCAGACTTACTAAATGAAAAACTTCAGCGAGGTCAGTTAAACAAAAGCATTTGAAGAATTGGAGTACTATCCCAGTTTACTAATGGAAGTTACTAAACTTGTATTTACTAATGTGAATTCTAAAGAAATCGCATAGTGAACAGCTTGTGAAGTGTGACTTTGAAATATCAAAGTATCAACTATCTATCTTAAACATATAAGAAAAATGAGATTTAAGTACTAAGCATTAAGCACTGTGACAACTATGGTATGCTTCAAAGTGAGTCAAGTTTATCTAACTATAATGCTTTTAATTTATTAGCTTAAATTTAATAAAATTAAATTAAATCTTAAAACTAATTTCTAAGTCTCTTTATTCATATTATCTTCAATTGTGTGTATTTATCTCTAAAATTATTATTGCAATTATATAATATATATTATTTTTGCTATAATCTATAAATCTAGAGCGAATGTTTGTTTCATAATAGCTAAAGTATTGCAGCATCAATAGTATCTATTACCTACTATTGATTTATTTGTAATCATCTCCATAGTACCAACTCTACTTATGCATACTTTTTCAATAGTGTTTCTAGTCATTTATTTCTTCTTGCCAGCAAGAACAGCTAGTCCTTAATTTCTAGATGAGGTTGTAACAAACTTTTAAGATCCAACAAAACTGCCCTTTATTTAATTTTAATCTACTCCTTTCAGGTAGCAACTGACTAAATTTCGACCTCCGCCATTAGCTGTATTAATTAGAGTTAAATGATTGGTGCCGTTATCTTTTCTTGTATTATTGTTGTAAATCGCAGAGTACATATTTTATTTGCTATTAAGAGATTTTGATTGGATTGCACTTCCTATTGTTTGATTAAATTTGCCAGAAATATTTTTTGTGTGATTTCCAAAGCCTATCGAATCCATCAACCCTGAACCACTATTGTTTGAGATCAATTAAAACCCCAAAACCCCTTAATGAGGTTTATAAGTGCTTTGATTTGTAGGGAATTTGTTAGGGGTTGGGGTTATTAATTAAATGCGAGACAAAAATAGCAAGCTTTTGGGGTCTATTTATGATGAAGAGTATATAGATTTAGTGTTTAAACTGCGATATGAAGTTGATATATACAGTGAATAAATCAAACCAGTACTAAACTATAAGTCTATTGCGCTACTCATAAAGCGAAGTCCGTCAACTGTTCGTTCCCACTGTCTTATAGCACTATAATTAAAGAAATAGTAGCTAAATTCTTAGCCTAAGAGGTAGTCAAAGTTTCTATAGAAGCATATTGACTATCTTATTAATGATAAAACTTTGAAGTATTGGGCTCACTTCTCTTTAGACCAACGAGCTACTATGTTTCATCGCCAGTTCCCTGAGTTGAAGATCTCTGCTTAGTCTATAGCCAACATCTATAAACGAAATGGTATTTCTTACAAAGGTGTTAATCGTATCAAGAGAGTGATTGATTTCACTCTGCCATTTTACAACAATAACCTAAATTATATTTATAATTAAATGCAGAGAGCTATTACTAATAATATTAAGTTTATACATGCTGACGAGGCTGTGTTTACCTTCAACACTTTTATCTAGAAATCTTGGTATAAGAGGCATAGTAATATAGAAGTATATGACTAGAAAGTCAAGGTATAAACAATGGCAATTCTAGGAGGTATTAGCGAGGATGCTGGTTTAGAAACTTATGTTATTCATCCTCGCTCTATTAAGACAGAGCAGTATATTAAGTTCTTAGAGCAGCTAAGAGAGAAGCACCCTGAATAAGAGATTATACTATTCGTTGATAATCTTTCTGTTCATAAGACTAAAGAAACAAGGAAGAGTTATGAGCAACTTAGAATAACGCCAGTGTTCAACGTACCTTACAGTCCATAGTTTAATGGAATTGAGTTCTACTGGGGTATATTAAAAGGCCATTACAAGAAACTGCTGCTATACCACTTGATGCATGACCTACCTATCGATACAGTAGACTTTATTAAAAGCTCAGCGAAGAGAGTAGATAATTTATTGGCTTTAAAGTGTGTGAAAGAAGGGAGAGTGAATGTATATAAATAAGTTTTGTAGTTAAGTTAATGAATATATAAGTAACATTTAGAATTCTTTAGAGAGAGCTGGCTTCTCTTCTTTTCTTCTACTTCTTGCTTCCCTCCTCCTAAGTTTCTTCTCTTGCTGCCAGCTCCAGCATCTATATTCATTGACTCTAGAGGCTAAATATTAGAATAAAGTCTCTTACTAACTTCATACTTTGTCCGCGACTTACGCTCTCTGTGAAGCTTGCTCTATTCCTTCATCAAGAAGATGCCAGTACCAGATTTTTCTAAAGAGTTAAGCTACATCTTACTTGAAATATAAGGGTGCTTCTGCAGCTCTGATAGCCAGCTCACACTTATCTTGATCCCTTGTCTATCCTTATCTTCTGAAGAGATGCTGTACCTATTCTTATGAGATTCTTGAATAATTTCTTTCAAGTAACAACTTTTATATTTGCAAGTATGCCAAAGAAATAGTTTTTTTCAGGAAGTTTATTTGACAACTGCTTCTTTGAAGGCAGGTACAACGAAACCTCTGGGTCATTAATTGCATCATCATATAAATTAGTCACAGAGATTTCAGGATAGTTTGGAATCTCTGCAAACTTTAAATCTTAAGTTTTCAATGCATTCTTCTCTTCGCAGAGTATCTCTCAAAAATAATTTAGTACCTTCCATCGTAGGCAGGAACAAACCAACTACATAATCAAGATTAGTTACTATGAGTTCATTACCTTGCTGCACCAGGTAGCGATCAAATCCTCCTTGCTTCTAAATCTTTGAATCAATTCTTGTGCTTGCACTCTTTTCATTGCATCATTCATTGACTCCAACTTGCTTACAGATCTAAGAAATGATATTCAAATTTAAGTTTATTGATTTCAATTATAAACCTCTGTAAAACTTACTACTAAATATGGGCATCATATAGGAGGTCAACCTCTAAGAAGGATATGGAGAAGGTTTAGAGAACTGGTTTCAAACTTGAGAGATTGATATCAATTTCTACTGTTATAGTTCCATATTTTTAAATTTAAATTGGTACGTACTTAATTAGGTGCACCTCCTAAATCGGTACGTACTATAATCAACTTATTATTGATAGTAAAAATGATTGCTTTCTCACCTATATTTAGAGCTGGTTCGTCTCTTACTGCTCATTTTCTCCTCTAATACTCTTAAAACTTCCCTTGAAACTTGTAGGCTTGGAAAGCTCTCATATAAGCTCTTAGTTATAGAGCATATATAATTTTAAATTCAAATTTAAATATGAGCGCTAAATTTTAAGAAAAACAACAGCACTTCCATAAAACTAAATGAGACTTACCTTTGGGAGCAATAAAAAGTGTGATAGCTGCGAGATGAACTCTCATAAGGAACTACCAGAGCTATCACTTGATGTCTCTGTTATTAAAATTGAAATTAATAATAGAAAATTAATGGCAAACAAGTGTGTGGGAGACAGAGAGGAGGAGAAAGGTATTAATGAAATTCCTATACAAACTGAAGAAGTGAAGTCTATTTTTGTGAGTTATGTGAGAGAAATTTTGCTCATAAATCAAGCTGGTACAGACATATGAAAGAGCACAGAGAAGCAAAACCCACTGTATACTAAAAGCATGATAAAATAGATGAAAAGTATGACTGCTTTGAGTGCCATAAGCAATACTCTCATACAAGAGACTTAAAGAAGCATCTATTAAAAGCTCACAAGAAAGATATAGAAGTTAAGAATCATGAAGCTGAGCTGAAGTTCTAAACAAAAGAAAAGCGAGGGAATATTCTAAGGTCGTAGTACCTGAATAAGCTAGAGAGTTAGAGTAAGTTAAGAAGGCACGCAACCAACTGACCTCTGAAATAACAAAAATTATGATCAAGATTCAATACAAGAAAATACCGGTTCTTGCTTAAATTGACCTAGACACTTCTCTTTAAAGCTACCTTATAATAGAAGACTCTTTGATAAGAAAGTTATCAATGATCATCAATACGCATACAAGGTGTATCCCTTCAACTATCTCTTAAGTGATGATAAATATCAGATGGAGTTTACAAATGAGTATCAAGTACTCACTTAAGCTAAGTTTAAAGAGTGTAGTTACTTAATCAAGCTAGATGCTGTTCTTCTTGCCAAGAATCATGTCGCTCTCAGACTCCCACTCTATGAAATGACCCTCAGAGATTTTATTACTGATCAAAGGAATCATAAGTAGCTTGCTTTAATAGCAACCTAAACCTTACAAGGTATAAAAGAGTTACATAAGTTAGGCTTTGTTCATAGAGATTTGAAGCCTGAGAATATTATGATAAACTTCTCACCTGTAAGAGTGGCAATTATTGACTTCAACAGAGCATTAAGGGTGGAAGTATCAAGGCTAGAAAGTGTTATGGGAACTCCAGGCTATTATCCAGAAAGAAAAGACTGGAGAGATGGAGATTATTAATGGGATGTGTGGGCTTTAGCAAAAATAATAATAGAGTGCGATATGCCTCGCAACGATTACTACTCTACAAGGTGTGAGAAAGATGCTAAGCAAAGAATCAAGTAATTTATAGACAAAACCAGAGTCTCTCAATCATTAAAATAAATGGCAGAATCAATAATATTAAGACCAAACTCTAGATCAGACATAATATTAGAGCAGATAGAGTTGTGGTTAAGTAAGATAAACTTCAGACCACTCCCACATGATCCTAAAGTGCATTTTGAGTGATTAAATTAAACAAATTTACTATAAATTTCACATTAAAACCTATTAATAACCCCAACCCCTAACAAATTCCCTACAAATCAAAGCACTTATAAACCTCATTAAGGGGTTTTGGGGTTTTGAATGACCCACTTATGTTTGAGCCTTGAGCCATAATTAGATTATTACTCTGCCCTTGAACCCCTGCATAGAATTTTGAACCCAGCATGTAATTTCCCTCTATAGCTCCCATATTTTTGTTTGTACCTTTAGTGGATCTAATTGAAGCTGAAGTTTTGATTTAATTTCCATTTATGTTTCTAGACTTGCCTGAGGATATAATCAGCATGTTATTTTGAAGGGAGTAAGATCCAATATTTTATATAGCTAAACTATTATTGAAACTTAAACTATCTATGTTTGCACCTCTCACAAGGCCAGCTTTAGTATTAAGATTAATCATGCCTGGTTTATTCATAATGTTTGACTTGTTTTACATATTGTTGTTAAAAGAAATATTAGATTAAAATAAGCTTACTAGAATGTATTTGCCATGTTTTTTGTATTTCTCGATTGAGATATAGCTGGGACTGGTCCCATGTTATAAACCTGCTAGCTCATGTTTGAAGTTTACATATTTTTAGATCCTCCTCCTGTAATCATTACACCTGCTTTATTATCTCTGTTTGATCTCTAGGATGAACGACTATAAAAAAATTACAGAAAATTATAAATGAGGTTAATTTACTTCTAATTGGACATTGTGATATTTGCACCTGCTGCTGATATAATAGATTTATTGTAGCCCAGCTAAGCTTTTAGTTTTTATATGTTTTGTTATGTCTGATTCATAATCTGCTTCTCACCGCTGCTCATTCACAATTTAATTTATAGATTAAAATATTTTTATTTTCAATTTTTTCATCCTGCATCAATTTAGCGATAATTTAATAATTATAAATTATTTCTTACTGTTTAGTAATTGATTTATTGTTGTTGTGTGGAGTCTTGCCTCGACTAATTATCTATTATAGTTAACTTTCTAAGTTCAATTATTGCTCCTAAGTCCCTCCATTCATCATCATCTACTATTATTACAACTGCATCTGTTACAACTATTGTTACTGTAAATTGTAGTTAATGTCAGCCGCTTTAACTTAAATTAAATAAGCATAAATTAATGTGATAGAAATGCAGCAACATTTTGAAAGAAAATTGATGAATTTTATATATTTATATTATAAATTTTGATTTTGCAACTTATTTAGTAATTTTCTGAGAATTAGTAAGCATCATTTGATGTGCAGCATTTTACTAGAGGATCCCTGAGGATGTTTTGTCATCAGACTTGCTTCTCAACTTCTACGCATTAATCTACTGTTGATAAGTTTGTTAATGAATTTATTATTAATATTATTGCTGCTGCTATTGTTAGATCTGATTATTCTGTGTCTAATTATTGTCATCATGTCTTTATAGGGAGCCATTTGAAATGTGTTGATGGTGCTGAGTATACAATTACTATTATTATTGATCTTGCTAATATAATTATTGCTGTTTATTTATGCCTGTAACTCCTCATTGATCGTTTTATGAAACATAATCCTGGGTTCTCTCTGGAATTGGATTTGTTTTAGTGGATGCCATTAATTGTTAAGTAACTTCAAATTTTAAAATTGCAATTCATAAATGCCAAATCCATATAACAATGTTAAATTTCTAAAAAATCAAACTTACTGGTTGTATCCGAGAGATTTTCGGTCCTTAACATGAGTTGAGGCCACATTTGTGAATCCCTTTAATAAAGCTTACCTTTCCTTCTGCAATAAATATACTTGGGCGTGAGCTATGAATGGGTCTTAAGCAAGCGTCGCCTATGCTTGCTGCTCTATAACATCACTTAAGTTTTTTTTATCGATTTTCATTATGATATTTATCTAATTTGTATATTATAAAATTTATCATCTTTAAATTATATTGTTAAGATATGTAATAATTAAATTTTCTTTCCAAAATTATATCTTTATTTAATAAAATTATTATATAAATCACTATTATTATTACACTTGGTTGCTTCATAATATATTCAATCTTCGCCAATATTTTATTTAATCTGCGACTGAGATCGTTTACTTCAAAGTGTGCTCCGTTCTCTGGATCAGTGTACTTCTGCCCCTGATCGTCTTCATAATAAATACCCTTGTAGTTTATCAGATCTTAATGTGCATCTTGTTAGAATTATTATAAGTTTGTTGTTATATCTTAAATCAAAAATTATAATTAAAATTTATCTTCTTAATACAATCATTTGCGATTTACAATATCATTAAAAAAACATATAATATCAAATTAAAATGAAACATATTACAATTTATTTAAAATGTAAAATATTAAAAATATTATTAAAACTGCAAATCTTTACTTTTTTAAATGCTTTACGACATGAAAATTAGGTATAATAAATAAATTTATTATAAATTATACTGTTTAAGCACTTTTTTCTTTCCCACTTTAGATTTATGATATATTGGTTTATCAAAATATGATGTATTTCAATTAAATACCAAAAATAAAAAAATAATTGCATAAAATAAATCATAATATCGCATAAAAGATAAATGAATTTTTTAATTATGAAAATAATATTACCTAAAATAATAATTATTTATTTATTTTTTGCCTGTTTAATTGTCAATTTTGATAGTCATCCACTATTGTTCTATTATTATTAAAACTATATTTAAATTTAGACCCATTATTATTGTTGATATATTTCTACTTATTATTAAATATATTCTCATTTATATTTAACACTCCAAAATTGTGATTTTAGTTTATCACTGATTAATTTTATTACTATTGTTATAAATATTATTGTAGTTCAATTTCCCATTAGAGGTCTTTTTTGAGTTACTAAATGCGAAAAGAAATTCTTTAAATCTCGGTTATTTAATTATTAATACTGAAGATGGTGTGACTATTTTGAGAGTTTTTAAGGGGTTGAATTATTTTAAGTTGTGATCTATGAATAGTCAAAATTTCATTATTGAATTAAATTATTTAATTCTTTTAAAAATACTGACTATGTCTCTTAACTATGGGATTTACTTTCATATATTCATTACTTTATAAATAATGCTTAGTCAAAGGAACTATCTTAAAGTTAATAATTCTACAGCACATTTAATAGCTAGAGTGACAAACACTCACCCCCTAAGGTATACTCTTGAAATTGTATTCTGATAGAACTTGACCTCCTGAACAAAGTTTTCTTTAGAATTAGTCGTACGCGGATAATAGTTTTTGAGATAACCCACTTCCTAAGTCAAAAAATTATGTATAAAATCATAAAATTTGGCTTTAAATTTTTTGACAAATATCTATAAATACTTATATTTTCCACAAAATTATAATTCTTCCGTCTTTTACTTAATTATTCATAATAAAAATCAACATTTTTCCTCATATTAAATTTGAAGTAAATTTTCTTATTTTTTAACATCATATTAAATTTACTTCAAATTTAATATGAGGAAAAATGTTGATTTTTATTATGAATAATTAAGTAAAAGACGGAAGAATTATAATTTTGTGGAAAATATAAGTATTTATAGATATTTGTCAAAAAATTTAAAGCCAAATTTTATGATTTTATACATAATTTTTTGACTTAGGAAGTGGGTTATCTCAAAAACTATTATCCGCGTACGACTAATTCTAAAGAAAACTTTGTTCAGGAGGTCAAGTTCTATCAGAATACAATTTCAAGAGTATACCTTAGGGGGTGAGTGTTTGTCACTCTAGCCCATTTAATTATTAATTACCATTTGTGAGTCCTACGAGTTTCATACTATTTTTCTTGATTACCTCACTTTTTAAATATTCCTAAACATTTATATTTGTTGTATGCAAATCATAGTCCAATTCATCTTCCATGATCTAGTGTGATTAATCGTTTTGAGTGCTAGTCTTTGAATAGTATCTTTAAATGCTTAATTTTCTTTTTTAAATATATAAGAATATAACCTAATAATATAAATTATATTTCGATAAAAAAATAATTCAAAATGCTATTCTATTTTACATCAGTTACTGCCCTATATATCTTATTTTTAGATTAGTTTTATAAAAATAATACTTTCAATTTTTTAGAAATAGAATAAAATATAGTTTTCAAGTTAGTAAGATTTCCCTCTAGTAGGTTTCAAACTTTAATACTTCTCAATAATAGATTGTGGCGTGATATAACTAGGCCTCAATCCCAATTGTTTAATATACTTCTCCTCCCCAATATTTTACAACTTGTGATGATTGTGCTATTTCTCCAGACTCTAACTTTTCTCAATTTACGGTAAATTTCTTAAATTGAAATTCGACGCATTCATTGCTCTGCTTGACTTAAAACTTCTTTTGTAGTTTTTTGAATTGAAGTTTTTTACAGTCTCATTTTATTAGAATTAGAGGTGAGTTGGTGTTTCATATTGGAGCTAGGTTATGTTATTTTGCATCCTAGAATGTAGATATAGCTTCGAAGAAAGATTTATAATGACGATTTAGGTAAAAAAAAATAATTATAAATTCACTTGAAGTTTTAGAAACATACAATTGTTTAGGTTATTCTTTGATCTTTGGTTAGATACTAGAGTATTAATTATATTAAGTACTAGAAGCCAAATCTTTACTATGAATTAAGTTGGTACTAAATGGATACTTTTTCTTAATATAAGAAATGTTAGTCTAATTTCTACGAGTTTATGATTTTTATTTAAAATTGGTAATACTAGAATTAAGAAATAGATCAAGCGGTGAGGGGTTTTCGGGGTTATTTAACTAAATATTTTAATACAAAAGGTTTTTATATTTGGGAATTAAGTATAGTTCATTTGTGTTGAAAACTTTTTCAGTACATTATTAGATTCAAGTTAATTATTGTTTTAATTCAAGGTTTCACTCTTTTGAAGCAAAAGGCTTTTATATTAATTATCAGTAGTTTCATCAAATCTTACATACATTACTACTCTCCATTTAAAAAGAAGTAGCTATAGTTTTAAAACAATTGAGAAGAGTATTTCAGAATATTTTAGAAATTCTTTCTTTTAATTTTCACATGACATAAACATTCAAATCTCAATTTTGAAAGATTTTGAGTGCTTCTCGTCACTATAAATAAAAGTGCAAAGATAAAACAATGACGCTAATTTAAATTTAAAGAAGGCGTTGCTGTTCATTTCAGGCGAATCGAAGTCATAGGATTTATAATTGCTAGTGAAATGGAGCTTCTACGAAATCATTAATTAAATGAATCGTATCCAACTTTCTCTCTCTCTCAATCGCTCTGTCGATTTGGAATTTCAATAACAAGGTATCCAACTTTAATTTGAGTGTATGCAGAAATTGCAAAAGGAATGGCTCATAAGACATTCATAGAAAATAGGATCAGTTAGTACGTTTCAATACCAATTTAAGCTCTAATGCCCTTGAATCTTACTAAACCTAGACAATTTTATTTTACTACTATGATTAATATTTCGCTGCTCTCACCTTTCAACTAATTAAGCTTATTAAGTTCTTCTCTAATTATAGCTTAAAAAGCTTCACAAATAATCTTTGAAAGCAAACCTTTATGTTGAAGTCTTTGAGAATCATAAGTAAATTTGTCTCCTTTCAAATATTTGAAAAGAGCTCAACTTAATGCTGCTTTGAGCAAGCATCACCATTTAAGTTTATAAATTTCCATCAGAAATTTGCCATATTAACTGCAACCAAGTTTAATCTGACAAAGATTTATTCATTTATCAAGTTCTTCCTTTGACAAAAATACAGAGAACGCCTAATAATCTCTATTTGATTTTGTACATGATGGTTGGTAATTGAATTAAACATTTTGAATAAGAGAATTTAAGAATGTAGCTAGGCTTGTTTAATATGTTGTGAATAAAACTTTATCAAGCAATTAAAAGATTTTCCAATGACCTTAACTTGAAACAGAACTTTCATTCCATGACATAAGTTATATTTGACCTTATATATTGCATGTCTTTTTTGCTCTTACATACATTACTACTCTACATTTAAAAAGAAGTAGCTATAGTTATAAAACAATTGAGAAGAGTATTTCAGAATATTTTAGAAAAGCTTTCTTTTAATTTTCACATGACATAAACATTCAAATCTCTATTTTGAAAGATTTTGAGTGCTTCTCGTCACTATAAATAAAAGTGCAAAGATAAAACAATGTCGCTAATTTAAAATTAAAGAAGGCGTTGCTGTTCATTTCAGGCGAATCGAAGTCATAGGCTTTATAATTACTAGTGAAATGGAGCTTTTACGAAATCATTAATTAAATGAATCGTATCCAACTTTCTCTCTCTCTCAATCGCTCTGTCGATTTGGAATTTCAATAACAAGGTATCCAACTTTAATTTGAGTGTATGCAGAAATTGCAAAAGGAATGGCTCATAAGACATTCATAGAAAATAGGATCAGTTAGTACGTTTCAATACCAATTTAAGCTCTAATGCCCTTGAATCTTACTAAACCTAGACAATTTTATTTTACTACTATGATTAATATTTCGCTGCTCTCACCTTTCAACTAATTACGCTTATTAAGTTCTTCTCTAATTATAGCTTAAAAAGCTTCACAATTTATCTATGAAAGCAAACCTTTTTGTTGAAGTCTTTGAGAATCATAAGTAAATTTGTCTCCTTTCAAATATTTGAAAAGAGCTCAACTTAATGCTGCTTTGAGCAAGCATCACCATTTTAAGTTTATAACTTTCCATCAGAAATTTGCCTTATTACCTGCAATCAATTTTAATCTGACAAAGATTTATTCATTTATCAAGTTCTTCCTTTGACAAAAATACAGAGAACGCCTAATAATCTCTATTTGATTTTGTACATGGTGGTTGGTAATTGAATTAAACATTTTGAATAAGAGAATTTAAGAATGTATCTAGGCTTGTTTAATATGTTGTGAATAAAACTTTATCAAGCAATTAAAAGATTTTCCAATGACCTTAACTTGAAACAGAACTTTCATTCCATGACATTAGTTATATTTGACCTTATATATTTCATGTCTTTTTTGCTCTTACATACATTACTACTCTCCATTTAAAAAGAAGTAGCTATAGTTTTAAAACAATTGAGAAGAGTATTTCAGAATATTTTAGAAATGCTTTCTTTTAATTTTCACATGACATAAACATTCAAATCTCTATTTTGAAAGATTTTGAGTGCTTCTCGTCACTATAAATAAAAGTGCAAAGATAAAACAATGTCGCTAATTTAAATTTAAAGAAGGCGTTGCTGTTCATTTCAGGCGAATCGAAGTCATAGGCTTTATAATTACTAGTGAATTGGAGCTTTTACGAAATCATTAATTAAATGAATTGTATCCAACTTTCTCTCTCTCTCAATCGCTCTGTCGATTTGGAATTTCAATAACAAGGTATCCATCTTTATTTTGAGTATATGCAGAAATTGCAAAAGGGATGGCTCATAAGATATTCATAGAAAAATAGGATCAGTTAGTACGTTTCAATACCAATTTAAGCTCTAATGCCCTTGACTCTTACTAAACCTAGACACTTTTATTTTAACTATGATTAATATTTCGCTGCTCTCACCTTTCAACTAATTACGCTTATTAAGTTCTTCTCTAATTATAGCTTAAAAAGCTTCACAATTTATCTATGAAAGCAAACCTTTTTGTTGAAGTCTTTGAGAATCATAAGTAAATTTGTCTCCTTTCAAATATTTGAAAAGATCTCAACTTAATGCTGCTTTGAGCAAGCATCACCATTTTAAGTTTATAACTTTCCATCAGAAATTTGCCTTATTACCTGCAATCAATTTTAATCTGACAAAGATTTATTCATTTATCAAGTTCTTCCTTTGACAAAAATACAGAGAACGCCTAATAATCTCTATTTGATTTTGTACATGGTGGTTGGTAATTGAATTAAACATTTTGAATAAGAGAATTTAAGAATGTATCTAGGCTTGTTTAATATGTTGTGAATAAAACTTTATCAAGCAATTAAAAGATTTTCCAATGACCTTAACTTGAAACAGAACTTTCATTCCATGACATTAGTTATATTTGACCTTATATATTTCATGTCTTTTTTGCTCTTACATACATTACTACTCTCCATTTAAAAAGAAGTAGCTATAGTTTTAAAACAATTGAGAAGAGTATTTCAGAATATTTTAGAAATGCTTTCTTTTAATTTTCACATGACATAAACATTCAAATCTCTATTTTGAAAGATTTTGAGTGCTTCTCGTCACTATAAATAAAAGTGCAAAGATAAAACAATGTTGCTAATTTAAATTTAAAGAAGGCGTTGCTGTTCATTTCAGGCGAATCGAAGTCATAGGCTTTATAATTACTAGTGAATTGGAGCTTTTACGAAATCATTAATTAAATGAATCGTATCCAACTTTCTCTCTCTCTCTCAATCGCTCTGTCGATTTGGAATTTCAATAACAAGGTATCCATCTTTATTTTGAGTGTTAATTATGCAGAAATTGCAAAAGGGATGGCTCATAAGATATTCATAGAAAAATAGGATCAGTTAGTACGTTTCAATACCAATTTAAGCTCTAATAACCTTGACTCTTACTAAACCTAGACACTTTTATTTTACTATGATTAATATTTCACTGCTCTCACCTTTCAACTAATTACGCTTATTAAGTTCTTCTCTAATTATAGCTTAAAAAGCTTCACAATTAATCTTTGAAAGCAAACCTTTTTGTTGAAGTCTTTGAGAATCATAAGTAAATTTGTCTCCTTTCAAATATTTGAAAAGAGCTCAACTTAATGCTGCTTTGAGCAAGCATCACCATTTTAAGTTTATAACTTTCCATCAGAAATTTGCCTTATTACCTGCAATCAATTTTAATCTGACAAAGATTTATTCATTTATCAAGTTCTTCCTTTGACAAAAATACAGAGAACGCCTAATAATCTCTATTTGATTTTGTACATGGTGGTTGGTAATTGAATTAAACATTTTGAATAAGAGAATTTAAGAATGTAGCTACTAGGCTTGTTTAATATGTTGTATAAAAATTAATCAACAAAAAAAGACAACCAACTGAAAAACAAATCTCATTCCATGACATAAGGTATATTTGACCTTATATATTGCATGTCATTTTTGCTCTTACATACATTACTACTCTCCATTTAAAAGAAGTAGCTATAGTTTAAAACAATTGAGAAGAGTATTTCAGAATATTTTAGAAATGCTTTCTTTTAATTTTCACATGAATAAACATTCAAATCTCAATTTTGAAAGATTTTGAGTGCTTCTCGTCACTATAAATAAAAGTGCAAAGATAAAACAATGACGCTAATTAAAATTTAAAGAAGCCGTTGCTGTTCATTTCAGGCGAATCGAATCATAGGCTTTATAATTACTAGTGAATTCAAGCTTTTACGAAATCATTAATTAAATGAATCGTATCCAACTTTCTCTCTCTCTCAATCGCTCTGTCGATTTGGAATTTCAATAACAAGGTATCCAACTTTAATTTGAGTGTATGCAGAAATTGCAAAAGGAAGGGCTCATAAGACATTCATAGAAAATAGGATCAGTTAGTACGTTTCAATACCAATTTAAGCTCTAATGCCCTTGAATCTTACTAAACCTAAACAATTTTATTTAACTATGATTAATATTTCGCTGCTCTCACCTTTCAACTAACTACGCTTATTAAGTTCTTCTCTAATTATAGCTTAAAAAGCTTCACAATTAATCTTCGAAAGCAAACCTTTTTGTTGAAGTCTTTGAGAATCATAAGTAAATTTGTCTCCTTTCAAATATTTGAAAAGAGCTCAACTTAATGCTGCTTTGAGCAAGCATCACCATTTAAGTTTATAACTTTCCATCAGAAATTTGCCTTATTACCTGCAATCAATTTTAATCTGACAAAGATTCATTCATTTATCAAGTTCTTCCTTTGACAAAAATACAGAGAACGCCTAATAATCTCAATTTGATTTTGTACATGATGGTTGGTAATTGAATTAAACATTTTGAATAAGAGAATTTAAGAATGTATCTAGGCTTGTTTAATATGTTGTGAATAAAACTTTATCAAGCAATTAAAAGATTTTCCAATGACCTTAACTTAAAACAGAACTTTCATTCCATGACATAAGTTATATTTGACCTTATATATTGCATGTCTTTTTTGCTCTTACATACATTACTACACTCCATTTAAAAAGAAGTAGCTATAGTTTTAAAACAATTGAGAAGAGTATTTCAGAATATTTTAGAAATGCTTTCTTTTAATTTTCACATGACATAAACATTCAAATCTCTATTTTGAAAGATTTTGAGTGCTTCTCGTCACTATAAATAAAAGTGCAAAGATAAAACAATGTTGCTAATTTAAAATTAAAGAAGGCGTTGCTGTTCATTTTAGGCGAATCGAAGTCATAGGCTTTATAATTACTAGTGAATTGAAGCTTTTACGAAATCATTAATTAAATGAATCGTATCCAACTTTCTCTCTCTCTCAATCGCTCTGTCGATTTGGAATTTCAATAACAAGGCATCCATCTTTATTTTGAGGTTAATTATGCAGAAATTGCAAAAGGGAGGGCTCATAAGATATTCATAGAAAAATAGGATCAGTTAGTACGTTTCAATACCAATTTAAGCTCTAATACCCTTGACTCTTACTAAACCTAAACACTTTTATTTAACTATGATTAATATTTCGCTGCTCTCACCTTTCAACTAACTAAGCTTATTAAGTTCTTCTCTAATTATAGCTTAAAAAGCTTCACAAATAATCTATGAAAGCAAACCTTTATGTTGAAGTCTTTGAGAATCATAAGTAAATTTGTCTCCTTTCAAATATTTGAAAAGAGCTCAACTTAATGCTGCTTTGAGCAAGCATCACCATTTTAAGTTTATAAATTTCCATCAGAAATTTGCCTTATTACCTGCAATCAAGTTTAATCTGACAAAGATTTATTCATTTATCAAGTTCTTCCTTTGACAAAAAAACAGAGAACGCCTAATAATCTCAATTTGACTTTGTACATGATGGTTGGTAATTAAATTAAACATTTTGAATAAGAGAATTTAAGAATGTAGCTAGGCTTGTTTAATATGTTGTGAATAAAACTTTATCAAGCAATTAAAAGATTTTCCAATGACCTTAACTTGAAACAGAACTTTCATTCCATGACATAAGTTATATTTGACCTTATATATTGCATGTCTTTTTTGCTCTTGCATACATTACTACTCTCCATTTAAAAAGAAGTAGCTATAGTTTTAAAACAATTGAGAAGAGTATTTCAGAATATTTTAGAAATGCTTTCTTTTAATTTTCACATGACATAAACATTCAAATCTCTATTTTGAAAGATTTTGAGTGCTTCTCGTCACTATAAATAAAAGTGCAAAGATAAAACAATGTTGCTAATTTAAAATTAAAGAAGGCGTTGCTGTTCATTTTAGGCGAATCGAAGTCATAGGCTTTATAATTACTAGTGAATTGGAGCTTTTACGAAATCATTAATTAAATGAATCGTATCCAACTTTCTCTCTCTCTCTCAATCGCTCTGTCGATTTGGAATTTCAATAACAAGGCATCCATCTTTATTTTGAGTGTTAATTTTGCAGAAATTGCAAAAGGGATGGCTCATAAGATATTCATAGAAAAATAGGATCAGTTAGTACGTTTCAATACCAATTTAAGCTCTAATGCCCTTGACTCATACTAAACCTAGACACTTTTATTTTACTTTGATTAATACCATAATTGTTTCGAACACCAAGTCAAGCGTCTAAACGATTATACCGAGTTAGCAGAGCTTAACTTTACTTTTATAGTTTACACATTTTTAATTCTTATTTTTAATGCTCATTTATTCTTAATTTTCGAGTTTTCTATTTAAATGTTTAACCTTGAAGAAGACAACAAGATATACATGAAAGCTGGTAAAACTTAAATATGACTTAATTTTGTAACAAACATTTGTTGTATAGATAAATACGATGACAAAGTTGCCAGACAACATATTAGAAGAGAAAAAGATATTTTGAATAGCCCCCCAGTGCTTTCAGTACAAACCGAAGCTGGCTTGAATGCAGTTGGAATTAATCAATAATTGGCAGACTAAGCTCATAGTGATTAATATTGCATAATACATTTTATCTAATTATTTTTATATTTATTTTATTTAAAATTAAGTTTTTATTCACAATAGCAAGAACTCAATTTATATAAATCAACTTAATTAAGATTGAATTATAAAATGAATATCCGGAATAAATAAAAATATATTAAATAAAATCTAGATAATATTCTTAAACCTTAATGAATTATTTGTTTTTTAAATGAGGAAGATGCAGCTCAAGTAGAGGGACAGCAAACCCCCAAATAATCTTTGAATCCTTATGAAGAGAAATATTTTAATAAATATTATAAATAAATATGATTTAATACTCTATCATTCATTGATTAATGTTTATCATAATATATAAATTGAGAAATTGAAGAAGAGTTACGAAGATTTCAGGGCAATCATCGAGAAGGAATCAAAGAAGGAAATTCCACTCCCAGAAAAGAACGGTCAGCACTTGCTTAAGGATCTATTCAAAAACCCGATTGAGAAGGAAATGAATAAAGCACAGCATATTAAATGCGTTGAAAACATCCAATTCTCAGTTTATCATTATAAATGTACTATTAGAAGCAAATATATAAATTATTCCCCGAACTTAGAAATATTCATCAAATTCAATGTTAAAAGTGTACAATTTCCTAAAATAAATAGAAATATATTACAACATTTTTATAAAGTTTTCAACCCAGTACCAGCATATCGTAGATTAGTTGGTGATTTGTTCTACTTGGTAGTGAAAACTCTTGATCATGGCGATGTAGGTATTACTTGCTGTGTAAATGGAATTTTTAAAAACGATAATATTGAGAAATCATAATTTCAACCCAACCCTTCAACAAAATCAAACCCTTTTCAACAACATTAATCAGTTTAATATTTCCATATTGTACTAGAGAGTTGAATGATGTCACTTTGGTAAATTAGGAATTTAATTTAAATATTAAACAACATTCCAAATTTATATGATACTTTGGTTGGATGTATCCATTAGATTTCTCAAACTTTTGGCAAGAATCTTACTTAAAATTTATTAAACCCACTATTTTTACTGAATCAATTTTGAATACTGAGCCCTACTTTTTGACTCAACCTCCCCTTCCAGTTCATCTTATAGAAGTATGTATACTTAGTTTTTTGACAGGATAACTTAAACCTGAAAAGAATGACTTTGAAAGCAAGATGAATCAGCTTCAACTTTAGTACCACTTTATAATTATAAACCCATATAAAAAACAAATTTAATCTTTAAAATTATAAAGTCAATATACTGTATTAAGTTAAATTTTATTTAATAAATTTATGCTAAATTAGAAAGATAATTATGATATTTAAGTATAAAGAAGTAATAATTTTAACAAAAAACTAAAAATGATAACTCAATTTCGTAACTATTAAATTCTTTGTATTTATTTAATTTAAATTAAATTAAATTTTTTCTTTTTTATCATAGTAAAAATTTTCATTGTGAATTTATTGATTCTCCAAGGAAAGTTTAGTTCAAAGAATCTAAAGAGATAGAGCAATCTAAAAAGTATACAATGATTTCTATACTTTTTATATTTAGATACTATTCTCGCATACATATTTATATAATTATATAATGAATAAATATTTATATTACAGTCAAGGGTGCTTAGGCTATTGTTAACGGCAACTTAATGCCCCTAAACCCCAACGAGACCGAGAAGCAACAGGTATTCGTGTACAACTACATTTTCTTTAGTTATGCAATTGATTTGATTGATTCCTTCAGAGATTTAACTAGCACTGAAAACAACCCCAGTTTCACCCAAGCCAACCATGATATTAAAATCATTAAAAATCATTCAATTATAATTATTGTAAAAATTCCTTAATAATAATTAGAGATATCATGGGATGGAGATAATTACAGATTATCGATGTCGAAGGCTTGCATTTACTGGCTACTTGCCTTGTCAACTACAGAGGTCAAATAAATTATTTCAAGCATTAATTTAAATTCAATTTTTATGACTTATTTAATTATAAATTATTTATTAAGTATGGATCAGTTGATGAGAATAAGACTATCTATATGAATGTTTAAATAAAATCTTTATTAACGCAATATTTTTTTTAATTAATATTAAATATGATTTTATATAGAAAAATTAATGTTATAATATGATTGAGTACAATAAAGTACTTGAGGAGGAAAAATCTAAAGATGTATTTTAATTTTATTTTTCTTTGAGAGAATATTAAGAAATTAAAGGAATTCGACAGGTTAATAATTAATTTTTTCCATATTACTTATGAAATAATTAAAATTAACCAAAATCCTATTCAAAACGATTATTATAAAAAAATAGTTATAATTTGTTTACAAGTTAATGAAGGAAGCACCAAAGTTCACCTTCAACACAAATGTATTTAAAAACGTGAAATTCGCTCACTCAGAAGAAGAAATCAAGAAAGATGAAACAATTAGTAGAAGAACTAGCTAAGTTCTTATATATCCTTGGTTAAATGTAAAATTTATAAAAATATTTTATAGTAAAATTGCCAATTTTTCATTGACACTATGATAATGAAATAAAAAACAAAAATATTCTATATCTCTCTCTTTTGCTTAGAGCAAGCATTCCACTCACATTGAATCAACATGAGATACTTGGGAGCAGTTGCTGAATCAATCAAAGACAAGGAACTCAATCACTTAAAAACACTCATCGAGAGAGAAATTGTCTTCAGATCTGCTAAGCATATTTTCAATGATGTAATGGGGATTCATTATATAGATAAAGACTATACCTGAGCATATCATTTAAAAGATTACAGAGTATATTATTGATTAACAGAGAAAGCTCAGATACCTATCTATCATCAACTATCAGCCACTTGTTTAACGTTCTCTTGGCTCCCTACACTCTCTTAGACAACTTGAATGACGGTAAATTAGTATTCGAAGATTAAACTATTCAAAATATAGTAACTTGATATCCCATATATAGAGTTACTCTCAAATCATGTATTAGATTTCAATGATTCAATTCACTAGTTATATAGAAATTAACTGTATTTACTATTTTACATATTCAAAACCAAATCAGACCATCACCCCAAGCATCACAATTAAAAACAGATAAAGTCGAGGAATAAGTACAAGAAGAAGATAAACCTGAAGCTTAGGATGCTGATGCCAAATAATCAATGTCTAAGTTTAAAAAGAAAAAGCTTAAGAAGAAGCAAAATAAAGTTAATTATAGTATTGCTAAGAGAAAATATATTTATATATATTGAAATCTACGATTAATTGATTGATAAAATTATACAAATATAATAGTTTATTAGTATTTTTTAAATAAAAATAATAAGGAAGGTTCTCAACCAGCTGACAAGAAAACAGTGAAGAGTGATTCAATAATTAATAAAAAGAGTAAAATTTAATTTAATCCTAGTGAAATGCTCTTAAAGTAAAACCCTGAATTATAAAACTTCTCGATCGATGAACTTTTAAAGTTATATATCCATAACTTGATAAAATGAATATTAATGAAGCCATCTGAGTTATATGTGAGAATTAGATATGTTGCTCTAAAGAGATTCAATTAAGAGAAAATGTAAGTATATTTAAGAGTAAAAATGCTAACTATAAATTGTAATTATTAAGAGATCTATCATATAAACTCAGTAAAAGTAATTACTTAGAATAATTTACTCATTAAAGTTTAAGCCACAATTACAGAGATTACATTTTGGATAACGATGTCAACACATTGCTTAATATACTGTCTCAACAAATCACCAATGAAAATATCAGATAAGCTCAATTATTACGTATACTTTTCGTATTGACATGAAAAAAATACTTATTATTTTTCCAGTATAATTGCTATTTGAAAGAAGAAAGTTTAACAACAGTAAGCTTAATTAACTGCAGATCAATTAACTAATAATTATCCTAGAAGCATATACTATAAATATGCAAATATAGTTAGTGAAATTGCTGAGATTTACCCTGTACTTAAACATTTAGAACTCTAAAATAACGATGTAAGGTAGAGTGTAATATGCATCCTTACATAAATTAAAATCAACATTTAGATTTTCCAAGCTAAATAAGCCTACAAAGATGGAATCTTTGAAAATCGAATAAATTTATGTACACTTAACTATGATTGACTGAACTCTCCTCATAAGTAATAAATTCGCTATTGTAAATTACTGGACCCATGAATAAAGATGTCGCATAATGTATCTCCAAATTGGCAAGTATCCAATTCAAATTTGGCGATTTCCTCTAAGCTATCGAACTTCAAACTAAAAAATGAAATTATTAAAATAATAACATGAATGACCACCCATAAACTGCCTACAGCTATTTAAACTTAGCATTATATCACCATACATGTGGCTACTTCAGCAAGAAATTAAAATATATTATCGAATAACTATCAAATAGTAATAGAGCTTTGAACATCCTCAAGATTTGC
Source organism: Oxytricha trifallax (assembly GCA_000711775.1). Lineage (NCBI taxonomy): Eukaryota > Ciliophora > Spirotrichea > Sporadotrichida > Oxytrichidae > Oxytricha > Oxytricha trifallax. The sequence goes on from ARYC01003589.1 coordinate 63,351, forward strand.
AGTCATAAATATATTAACTTCATAGAGGCATTATCAACATTTTGAGCATTTCCATGCTGCCATTATTGTAACAATTAGATTGAAAGTCTCTAAAGAAACATCAACCTCTTTGGAGAGAATCACTGAATAATCAAGAATTATTCTATCTTCAACTAAATGCTTTCAGAAAGGCTTTAGATAACGAAGAAAAAACATAAATATAATAAATAAATATTGATATCAATAGTAACCAAAGCAAAAGCCATAACCCAGTCAAGAATAGATTTAAATAATAATTCAATAAACAGTGATAAAGCTAGAAGCATTAGAACAGGTGGCAGTCTCAATCACAGACTTTAAAATAAACATTAATTCAGGCATAAGAATAAAGCCCAATCCGCTCAAAGACTGTTGAGACTAATTTAATTAAAATTCTATGTCTATTTTAAATATAGAATCTTAATTCTATTTTATATACTACTCTAAATTAAGGTCCCGTACTTGTGATTGCATTTTTAGAGCTTTCCCTGGCCAAAGCATCAGCCAACTTATTTTGCTCTCTTTCAATGTAGTCTAAGTTCATTGTCTCAAATTTGAATGCAAGTGAATGCACCAATAATTCTTTCTATCTTTAATTCGTTAAAGTTTTAAGTCCTGGCAACACCTTTTATTTGATTTACAATGAGCATTGAATCTGTTAAGATGTGAATCTCTTTTTGTTTAAACATAGAGAAAATCAGTAAGTAATAAAGAAATAATAATGTGCTATTATATACTCAGCATAGTTGTTTGATGCTTAACCCAATTATAATTAAATAAATAGTTTATATATTGTATAGTAATATTTCATTACTTTACACTTAAATAGAAAAAATAGAGGATTTTGATCAAATTTATTTTTATATTATGATTACAAAATAATTCTATGTAGACAAAGATAACAATTATAATTTATATTTGATTATAGGTTAATACATTTTTAATTTTAAATCAACTAAATTTAAGAATGAGGATAATGAATCATGTTTATAATTAAAAATTTTCAATTTTTCAATCTTAGAATAATTTAATTGAAAATTTAGTACAACTTTATGGTTTAGATCCCAAGGGAATTAGAGATTGGAATGAATAGTTCCAAGTTGTTAAGGATTTCCCCAAAAACATTTATAAAATTATTGTTTTCAATGATTTCTTGGATGCTGCTGTCAAGGTTGTTTTAATTGAGTATTGAATTTTTTTTCATAACCAAGAGGTCAAAGAGTCATCGCTTAAATTTATTATTATTAACAATAATTAAAATAAGTTTTCACAATTTATTGATAAACAATTTAATTTTAACTTTTTATACATAAATTTTTGGGGGGGGAAGTTTCCTGCCTCACTCGGTAGTTTCCTGCCCCAACATTAAATTTTATATTGTTTGGCAATAAAAAGATTATAAATAAATAAATTTCAATTTCAATTACTATATTCATGTACTAAACAACTTTTATTAATTTATAATTTTCAAGATAAATAAAATAATTATTCTTTATCAAATTATATTTTATAAACAAGGCTGAATAATTTGTTTTTTATTAATAATTAATGGGATTTTCATTGAAATGTGAATTCATTATCAAGGTTGAAATGATATTTGAAGCTAAATTAAATATAACTGTATCATAATTGATGATAAAGATTCTTGGAAAATTATAAAAGTTACATGTTTTTATGTATGGGGCAAGAAACTTCCGAAGGGGCAGGAAACTACCTTTTTGGGGCAGGAAACTTCCCCCCCAAATTTTTTATTTTAGTAAACTATATTATTAATCTGATAGAAGAAGCAAAAGCAACAGACTAAGGAAGGTTATGAAATTATAATTAGTTGTAGAGTGATTCAGGTCCTAGCGACTTAAGTGAAATGATTCTAATCATATAAATTATAATATAAATTACCCATAATAATATTTATAATGTAAGATAGATGATGAACCAAGCTAAATTATTTCGTGTATTCTCAATAAGAATGATATTCTTTGAAAAGGCATTCGATCTTTACTCAATAAAAGCATTTAAATAAATATAGAAATCTTAAAATTAAATTTTTATTAATAACTCCTGTATACTCAGCATAGTTTAAAATTTAATTGGTAAAAAATTTATAATGCTTAACCCAAGGCTACAGTCAATCCAAATAGAATAAAAAAATATTAATAAATTATTTTAATTAAATTTCTTGTAAATTTGGAATATATAATTTTATTTATTCACCGAAGAGTTCTATATAGCAAAATGATTAGCATTAAGATAATGATTGTTACCTGACTCATTTGGCACTACTTCTTGGCCATTTGCTACTAAATCCTTAGATTATATAAAATATACATCAAATAAATATTTTTTTAATTTTTTAATGATAAGTTAAATTATGTATCTTAATTCTCCTGATATTTATGTTAATATTAATACTTACATTACCAGGGTTTCTGATAGAGCTACCATCAGGGAAAGCATAAACATTTATAATTGTAATATTATTATATACATTAAAATATTTAAAAATTTCAATTAAAATCAAACCCTTGTTTCTCTTACACTTTGGTTGAAATTATTATATCTTTAATTTTAGTAGAATCTTGAGCAATATCTTGATTCAATTTTAATTATAAATTTATAGTGCGTGATTAAAATTTCATCATTGGATTGTTGAAGAGGATAAATTAAATAACTTTTATGAATTTCATATCTAGTTTTTGCTCGTCAAAATTCTATATTATCATTAAAATATTTTAGTAGTTTTTTTAAAGTCATCGCTTAAAGTATCATTCCAGGTATCTTGAATAACAACGACCTCACCTCCCTAGCTGAGTATGGATCAAATTTTTTATAAATAATTATTATTAAAGACTATCTATGCCAGCGAGACTTTCCACGCTTTAATGAAGAAAGTATGCGAAAACCTGAACATCAAAGTGAACAAAATCATCGATGGCTCTGGCAAGGAGGTTGAAATTGCTGGTAGTGTGGAAGTTAAGGGCATCAAGGGCACTGACAAGAGAAACTATCTCGTGGACTTGCAAGGTCTCACTCCCAGAGACGCCAACTATCAGGGTGATGAGTTCCATACTTGCCTGTTAAGACCTGATCTTTCAATGCTTTACTAAAGAAAAAAGAACATCGAGTATGTTCAAGCTAAAATGATTGAGTACAATAAAAAAAATAATACAGTACAGACTTCAATCTAAAGAAGAATAGAAGAAAGTTGAGGATATGAATGAGCAGGAAAGAGATGCATATTCTCAAAAGAGAGCAGAAGAGAATATTAAGCAGTATTATTTGTTTAAGCAAATTAGAACTTTTGTTTTAATTTTTTTTAATTATACTTGATTAGCTAATCTTGAAAGAAACCGCAATCCCAAAGCTTGTTAAGGATCTACAAGGAGTTGAAGAAGTGCCAACTGATTCAGAAAGCTTAGAGCTATTCTGATATAATTATGACAATATTTTCAATGAACACATCAGAGAAAGCTCAGATTAAAAGTCATATTCCAATTATCATTCATCAAATTCTATTGCTAATAAATTAATTTGATAAATTTTAACTTTTCAAGTATAAATCTATTGCAAACAATCTTTTGCTTCTAGAAAGACCAGCAGCACTATCTCTGAAGCCATCAAATTTAAAATTCCATAATAAGTTAGTTTATTAATTTTTTTAAGATTCAATTATGAAATGCCTGAGAAACAACAAGACTTGAAATGTCTCCAACATGGCAACTATAAAATAAATAAGTTTCACTTTCATTTATAAATTATTAAGAGATCTCTGCCTGAAGTTAGGTATTAAAGTTTTAGAAATTATATTTACAGTTCAAGATGGATGTACAAACAAGTTTAATAATTAAACTTATTGATTTAAGCTCAAAAGTCAGATAAGGGAAAGAAGAAATGAATTTGATAAATTAACTAAATACTCTTACCTTCCATTCTAAACTGGTGACATTGTCATTTTAAATAATAAATTACTTCATAATATAAACTAATTCAAACTAAAAGCATTATTCTCCAAGATAGAGTGCTTGGTAATGACCAACCATTTTTATGAGTATAAATTTTGTCAATATTAAAACTCATTATAATTCAACTTCAGCAAAGCCTTCGAATATATGCACAGAGCTTTATACAAATCAGAAAATATTTTTCAAGATTGCTAGTAGGGAAAATCATCCAGATATTTTATCAATCTACTTGAACCTTGGATTAATGTATCAAGATTTTATAAGCAAGTCAATTCAAATTATAATCAATTCAGATGACAATCAGCTATATAATCTGAATGCCCAATTGTATTAGCTGCCATTGATTGCTTCATTGAAAGTAAGACTAATATTATATTTTTAAGAATCACATTCAAGTAGCATCATGCTATCAAGCTATCGCCCACGCATACTTCCAACTAAATTTGAAAATATCGTTAATCCTCCTCAAGATAATCACTCTGATCGTAGTAGATTTTTGATAACTAAGAAAAAGCACACAAAATTATTACTCAAATCCTTCCAGGTGACGATGAATACGTAAAAACTCCTAAGCCTAAATGGATCAATTCATGAAGTTATCAGTCTACGTTGAGAAGATGAAGGCTCAAGAGAAAAATGCCAGACCCATCGGAAGCAACAAGTCTCAAGTCCAAGCTCCATCTCAATATTCACTCTGATTTATTACATGAAATAGATTTAATAATAGCAACAAGCTCAGTAGGCAAAAGCTAGAAGCATGTACTTTATAATACTGGATCTTAATTTTCTGGTAATATTTTAAGACTTTAACAGTAAAGAACAGAAACAGCGTATTGGACCTCCTTGAATATAACTACATCAGAGAACAGCAAGCCCAAAAAGATTTTAAGATATTTACTTAATGATTATTGAGAGAGCAAATGGAAGACCAAAAGCAATAATAATAAGCAGCAACTGAAGCTACTAAGTAACAATAATTAATGTGAATAAAAGTAAATTTAGTATCTATAATTAGATTGTTCATATAAATTTGCTCGATAATTAAGACACTTAAATGACCATACCAAAAAAATCAATTGCACTTTATGATATATTTTTCATTATAGTTTTTATTAAGTAGTGCTTTATTTATCAAAATTTATCACTTAATTATGGAAATGAGTATTCATAATAATAAAATTTGAGGAAATTTTAAGAAATAAAGTAAATAATTTAATTAATATTTTGTGATTGCTTTCAATTTCACTCACTTGAAATTTACTTTTTAAATTAAACTTTCCATGTTAAATACTACTCTAAATTAAGAATTGATTTTTCATTATTTTTGTATTTTTACTGTAGGAATCTATTAATTACAAAATAAAGATATTTATAGAATAATATAGCTGAATGTACCTATAAAAAGAGTTTATTGGAAAAGAACTAACAATTTTAATCAACTCTATGAGTCTAATGTTTTTGATTTTCTAATATAAACTTTACTTTTTACTAAAATTGATAAAATCAGTTATGCCATAATAACTCCTGTATATTTGTAAAATACTTATTATTTTCCTAAAATTTTATTTTGTAATAATGATAAATAAATAAATAAATTCAATCCATATAGAAATTCTCTGTCTGTCTTCTTATTGATGCTAGTATTCATAATTGAGTCATTAATGCCATTCATGTTTCTAATTAATTGCATGTTATCATGCGATTACTACTTTCTCTTTCCCATAAATACGCAACTTGATCCAGCCTAAAACAATGTATTATCAAAATCAGTTGTAAGATGACGTTATTTAAAAGCATTAACACCATGATTTATTAACAAAAAACTACACTTACATTACTATAATATGAATGACACATTATTATTTATTTAAAAAATGTAGTTTAAGTAAAAATATTATATAGAATTCAGTGAAAGCAACTATGTTTTCAAATTAAATCGAAGTTATCTTTCATGCGCTTCAAAGTGTCATAGTCGAATTAGAAACTTATAGTGAAAATCCCGCTTACATTATCCTCATTAAGCTTAAATCTGGGTAGTTTCAAATCAACTTTTAGGCTATAAATTGATGGAATTTCATATATGGAGAGAAATTCTGAGTATGCTAGCACTGATTAGCTTTCTTCCTCCTGCTAATCTATATCATTTTGTAAACAAATAAGTTATTTTTTTAATTTATTATTGCCAATTAATGATATGAATTCATGATTATGTTCCATTGAGTCCTATCTTTAACGAATTCTATCATAAGCCCATGATTTAGCTTTTCCCTTATTCTCTTCACACTTTTAATCCAATTCTTTAATTTCCTCATCAAGAAGGAACTACTTATCTTTCATTATAAATTCTTGATATATAACTTGAATTAAAAATGAGTCATATTCTGATATAATATGTTTAATTAATATATATTTATTTTCATCAGTGCTTGCATCTAACGCACACCTGCTAGTTTCTCTAATTAAATATAACATATTATGTAAATTATTATAAAATTATTATACTAATTCCCTTAATTCCTCTAAATCTGCCAAATCTTACTCATTCAATTACGATTTACTAATTTTCCTCAATTCTTCTGAATATTTCACTTTCAAGTTATTTTCATCATCTTATATGTCGAAAAATGAACTAGTATTTTCCATTCTAGATGTGGTAGGTTTATTTTATGATTTTGTAGGTTATGGGGTTTCTGTGGTGGATTTCTTTGTTTCTTTTTTAAGTTTTGAATCTGCGGTGGTATCTTTTGCTTTTGTGATTGATTTTTAGGATTTATTAAGGGGGTCCTATATCTCTTCAATAACAATTAAACTAAAAAACATAAATGGAAATCTAAATAAATCAACTTTGACTGGTTTTGATGCTTATTAATAGTTATTTTTAGAGAATAACTATTATTGTATCGGTGACTCAGCCTATTTCTTAGGCCTTCCTCTAGTCTTTTTGATTGTTAAGGATACTAAATTCTCTGGTTCTTCATGAGCTAGTTGAGGCTGTTCTTTTGTCTTATTTTATTTATTTTCTTTTTGTTCTACAACTTCTTCAGCTTTCACTATAAGAAATGTGCATAAAAATTGAGTATTTAAATACTTCAATTGAAAGAAAGATTTTTATATATTTCACTTTCTTTGGTCTTCCAATTTTTTTAGGAGTTTATACTTAATCTACCTCTGATTTCTTACTTTATAAACCTTTGACATTAGTATCTTTTTTATTAATTCTCGATTGCATTTTATCCATTGCATTCACAATTAAGTTCTAATAATTTATAAATTAAATACTTAGCTTTTTTTTAATACTTTTGAATATTTTTTTGCTATAAATGTGAATATAATCATGAACTAAATTAGAAACTACATTAATATCAAAAGAGTCACTAACACGTTTGGCATCCTTTTTTCTCTTTACATGCTTTTTATCTCTCTCTTACTATTTTTAATAATTCTAATATTGCTAAAATAGATAAAAATAGGAAATATGAGAAATTAATCAAAAATCATTTTTATTAAATTAATTTTAACCAACTTTACATTTCGTTTGTATTCGAACACTTATAACAAGTATTTGTTGATTTGATCAAATCTCTAACATTTAAGCTGATTTTTATGCAGTTTCTTTGATTTTTTCATCTGATTCACTAGTTTAGTAACCAGTAGCAACTTTTACTGTCCAACTTCTAAAATGCTTGGCAGCCATAGACATCTATGCCTAAATTCTCACGATTCAGAGTGGAATCTCCATAAATAGTCAAAAACTCGTTGCTTGATGAGTGATTTGTCAAATTTGGGACCCGATCGTATTCTCCATGTTTTAAAACCACCAGCTCACCAACTTTCAAGTCCTGCTCGACTGTTTGAGCACCAAATTCGACACCTTTATTGGAGGAGGAGCCAAAATGGCCATTTGAATGAGCGAAAATGAGAGAGGTTTTTGGATTTTTGGTTTGATTAGTTAAAATTAAAACTTAAAAGTGTGATATGTAATAAGGGGGCTTTTAATCAATAAATTTGAGGATTCAAGTGCTGTCTATGGTTGTATTGGTCAGTTATATTGCTCCAGCTCCTCAACTCATCATCATTCAGCTCAACTTCACACAAATCCATGCTTGATGGTGCTGCCACCACTGCTTCACGCTGAAAGCCCAGAGCTTGTTGACGTCTGTCTTGGTCATTGCCTTCAGAATCTGCGAAAGCCGCTTCACCAGGTGGATCTTATGAAAAGTTAGGCCCAAAATACTTACTTGCTGTCTGCTTGCTCCTAGCGGAGGTGCCTCTTGATGTAGGAGAACAACTGCTCGATAGGGTTAAGCCAGGGTGAGTACTCTGCATTGAAGAGGACAGTGACCTTGAACTTCCTAGCAGTCTCCAGCACCTCTGAATACTTGTGAATGACTGCATTGTCCATGAGCAGCACGATCTTCTTCTGGGCGAGATCCTTGTCTGTGCGCAGCTTGCGCAGGGTGTGATAGAGGAAGTTCTCGAACAGCACAGCATCGAAGGCCCCCTCAATGATTTGGCTAGAGATCAGCTGGTCCTTGGTGAGGCTGCTATGAAACTCATCGAGAACTGCTGCCTCTTAGTTTTTTCCTTGGTTATAGAGAGATTTCTAGCCATAGTGCCATAAGTCCCCAACCTTTATCTGACTTGCTGTCTGACAACTGCAATCGGAGTATAATGTAATGATGGTTATGCATCGATGTTACCAGAGTCTGCTATGAGTGCTTAGTCATTTCTCTAGTTGGGTATACTTAGCATGGTATAAACTAAAGTAGTATAAAACTACGAAGCTATAGCTTACTTTCCTATTCCTTCACTGTGATTATACTGCTGCTCTCTGCCCTGCTTGACAGCTGCAAGCGTCTAGGTGTAATACCTATCTAGTTTTCATTGCCTGTTACATTGATCATCTCACTACCCTTACGCTTACTTGATTGCAGCCTAAGGCTGGCTAGGTTCTGAACTAATGGGGTAAGAGTGGAAGCCGATTTCAGA
>ARYC01003591.1:0-12663 GCA_000711775.1 Oxytricha trifallax
AATGAAGGATGACTATCTCGCTTATGATGAAAATTTCTAGAATTTTGGGTATGATTCAAGTTAAGCAATCCAAAATATGGGATTTAATACTTTCATTCTACTTTTTTCACCTATTAATTAAAATAATTTATAATATTATTTAGAAATAGACTTAGGATCTCTATATTAAAGATAAATGGAATAATAATTTAATATTTTAATCTATTTTGATTGGAATCACTCTTTTATCAATCAATTTAGCGAAAGTTATATCTAAGTAAGGCTTATTTCTTTTTCTATTATATAATTTCGATAAAATAGAGAGTAAAATAGTTTTAATTTAATTATAATAAAAACTAATATTACAATAATCAATACCTCAATAGATTAAAAGTTATCGCAGATGGTCTGAGAAGGTTATTCTTATTGTTCATAAATAAATTTGTAATAGATTTAATTATAATTAAATGCCTTATAAAAATTTATTATTTTGAAGTTTAGATATCATAATTTATAAATAATATTTTTTAAAAAGAAAAAATAATGTCTACAATAAGAAACTCATCGAATTTTGAATTTATCCAGATTGAAAGGGGCTAGAGAAAGCGAGCTATGGTCAGAAAAGCAGTTAAGATACTCGAAGAAAATCAATGAAGAGTGGCAACACTTCGATTTGATCCCAGGATTCCATATCCAAGAGGAGACTATGGAAAGGTGCCTAAAACAAGTGGAGGAAGTGCAATTCACTTATGGCAAACAGAAATGCCTAATCTTACCACCAATGGTCATGGACGACAATGGATTGAGAGGAGTAGAAAGATGGATAGGTTCTACTAACTGGAAACTAGACAATACAAAATTCTGGAGAGACCAAGAAGAAATTGAAAACATTATCATCCCCACAAGTTGTCAGAGTAAGATGAAGAATTGCCAAAACTGGGTAATCATGAAAGTAGAGAGGAACTCAAAGCAACTGGAGATATTTGATGTGAGAAAAAGAATGTTGGGAGCCTAGCAATAATCCAAAAGTTCGTGAAACAACTGAACGTTATGACCCAAGAGACAGTAGGTCCACAATTCAGAGCTGAAAGAGTGACTAGCAAAGTAGAGACCAATTAAGTTATAGACCCAGAAGACTGTGGAGTGTTGGCGTTGCTTATAGCAAATCATTTGGCGTTAGAACTAGAAGGAGACCCAATATTGTAGATTTTCGCAAAAGACTGGATTAATATGCAAAGATATTATCTCATGTTCAATCTAGAAGTGGGGTTCAACAAAATGGAGATTGGCAAATCGGGTATAGCAATTGTGGAAGAAGAGGCAGAGAAAAACATAGAGAAGAGAAGCTCATTAATATGGAAACAGGCAGACAAGGAGTTGGGGGTAGAGGCAAACAATCCTACCAACCTTGTGGACAGATGGGAAGAGATGGTCATAGTGAATTAATGGCAATCAGAACTGGAGCAAGAGTATGAAAAGTTTGAGAGAGAATTCAATGGAAGCAACAGTAAAAACTTAAACGATTTGGAAAGCTGCATGTTTAGCGATCGACAAGAAGTATTATCAAGGGTAGAAACTCAGATTAGACCTCAAGCGGAAGTCGAGAGAGACATGAACAACCTCGAAGCACAAGGGTAGTACAAACAGAACATTGGAGATGAGGAGAGAAGAGAGACCAAGCAGCAAACCGAGATAGCAAAGGCTAAAGATCAGAATTGAAAAGCGGAGAACCGCGAGGTGAGGCATCATTCATCAGGATATTATAATTCAGGAACTGCAATCTAAATTACTAAATGTGTTTTATTAGTATTTGTTTTAATTTACCTACAGTTATTTACTACTTATTATGAAATTTAAGTCACTGAGTCAAGATTAATCAAACTCTTAGCATTATAAAATATATTTAGTGTAGGTTTGTTTTTTAAATATTATCAACTTAGATAAGTAGAATATAAAGAATTTTTACTCTGTATTTTATAAAATTGTCATTAATTAAAGGGTTTACTGTTAAAATATCTAAATGTAATAACTTTAAAAATTATAATTTAGGTATCCATTTAAAATACAATGATACAAATATAATTAATTATTGATAAAATACAAAAGATTAGGAAATTGTAAATATATATAATCAAAAAAACAGGCACTAACTAAAAATTATAAACAAGAATTTCTTTATTGTTGTTTTGTTTGAATTATATTTATTTCTAATTTGTAAAATAATTCTATTATATCGAAGCAATAAACATGTTTATGAATCTGTATTTTTGCTTACGAGATTTGTGTTCTAGTATATGTAACTTTTCATCAAATTATAGTTAGTCTAGGCGATTTAGAATTTTCTGTGCAGCTTCCATGCCGTAATCTTTATTTGATATTTCTTTTAGTTGCTATATGTGTTATTAGTATTCTTTGAAGCCTATAATATAAAATATTAGTAAAATAAAAGAAATAATTAGTTAACTAAGAATAAAAAAGGGTTAAGATTACTTAAAAATTCTATAGGGTGCTATGACCTTCTCTTCTATTTCAATTTAGAATAATCTATTTATTTTCAGTTTAATTTAAACTATTAACAAATCAATTTTTAATTTAAAAAATTTACACTTAAAAAATTAAGTTAAAAGAGCATTACACTTTTATTTAAATTACATTCATAAATAAATTTTTCCTGGAAAAATGTAAGAAATTATAAACCTGCCGCAAAGCTATTTTGGTTTAAAAATATTATAATTGTATTTGGTAATATTGAGTTTCCCATTGAGGTTATACATAGAATCTTACTTGAATATAGTCCTGAGTTCCCTTATAAATATGCATTTCCTTAGTATATCTTAATCTATAGGAGAAACTTTCTCATCATTGCTTTCCTTATTATTCATCGTAAATATTTATGATTATTCGTGTGAAATATTTATGTTTTTTATAGACACTTTCATTTATGTCACCAGTGTGCTTGAGTCTTTTTTTACAAAATAAGAGCAGATAAGATAAAAATAATCAATCTATTTTTAAAGTGTTTTATTAAGACTTGAACCAAAATAATAAGCTTGCACTCTCAAACCCTATATAAAAAATATTCAAATGTAATTATAATATTTTAAACTGCTAATACCCTTTTTAAGTACAAATTAAATCAGAATATATTTAATTATTTTAATTTTTTTATATTTTAAGAATTTTTAGAGAGTTAATTAAAAATTTTATAAAACTGGCGCCTTTATATATCTTTACTTTTTGTTTTAGACTGCATCTTTTTAAAAAAATAAAAATGTAAAATAAAGTCATAAGAAATGTCTAAAAGTCTCTTAGTAAGGTTTTAAAGTGTGGTTTTTTATTCAATAGTCATTTTTATAAAAATTATTTTTAGTATAAATTAAGAAAATAAATACAAAATCTATCAAGCTTATTATCTGCTAATTTTAAAGTTTTAATCTAATATTACACTTTTTATTTCATACGCAGATTTGGGGTACTCGTTCAGACCTATAAAAAATTAAATACAATTTTATGGATGTTTTGTTTTTCTTAAATAAATAGTATTTTAGTATATTTTAATAAAAATTCTAATTCATCTCCTATACTCTTTGAGAATGTTTATTATATCAATCTCGAATGATATCTATTATTTTTTAAACTCAATTATTAATCATAACTTTCTGATACTATTTTTTCAACTTGATTATTATTTAATGCTGTACGGAAATTAATACTTGGGCTTAGGCCAGCCAGTCAATTAATTATAAGTTATCAATGAAAATAAAGATTCATTTGAATTTATTCTCTTAGTATAGTTTTAATGCAATTAAACTATTAATTAATATCTTCCGCTGATTTTTTAAAATATCTACTTTTTTTTAAAAAAAAAAGAGTTATATGAATGAATTTTATGAATATGTGTAAGATCCGAAAATGTTGTATATAAATAAAGAGGAGACTTTACCACTCCCAGAGATTTGTCTATGTGCTTACAATGATGTATTTAAGAGATTTTGCACTTATGTAGATCTTTATATTCCAAATTATGTCAGTTTTGCAAGTATTATACTTGGTTCAAGTGAGGCCTTTTGAATAACCTCTTACAAATCATATAGAAATCATAAATGAAAGTTTGGTTCTATTCAATTCGTATTGTCTGGTTTTGTACACTGATTTTAATACAAATCCCTATTTAAAATATAATGTAGGATGGGGCAGTCTGCTATTAATATCAATAGTTACCATGATAAATTTGACTTTAAATATTTATAAATTATTAGAGATTGTGAACAAGATCTTTTATCCATAAATTTCCAATTATTTTAAATTTTCAAACAATTGCAATAAATTTTAATATTTATCATAAAAATTTATCCAAATTAACATTTAAATTTTATCTTTAAATATCATTTAGATTGGCAAGAAAGTAATAGCAACTGTTAAAAGATTAAGAGATAGATTTAAAATGAATTTATCGAAAAGAAAATTAACTCAATTTAATTAAACTTCTCGATCTACTATTGTAAATTTATTTGTATTTTTACACACAATGAAAATATAATTTAGATTGATGATAATTATAACTTAATTTTATGTATTTTTTTCATAAAGAAATATTCCTTTGTAATCATTAGATTCTGCTGATAGATTGACTGAATCTAGAATTTTCTCTAAATAATCACTTTTTAAGATCGAAACATTAAATAGTTAAAAATCAAAGGTCTTTGACCATAATTAGATTAAAAGTAAAGGCAAATATGGGTAAACTGTCAGAATATAAACATAAAATGAATAGAAGTTGAATTACTAGAAAACTCATGAAGATTTCAATTTTACAGATGATGAAAATCAAGTTAATTCCCTCAAATATTCAGAATTTTTAATATTATTTAATGCTACACGGAATTTAATACAGTGGCTTAAGCAGGACAAATTGATAAATTAGATAGTTATATATTATGATTTTTGGTTATCAATATCAATATTTATCAAATGGCTAGGTGTAGTAGGACTCAAATACTGGACAGAATAGCTCTTAGCACTATGCAAAAATACAGAATAATAATAATAATAAAATGACAGGCAAATTAAATCATTGAATTATCAAAGAACCAAAACTAAAATATAAAAATCACTTTAGTAAAATCCAATAGATTTCAGTTTTAAAATAAATTGAATTCTATTATAGAACATTTAAAATTATTTCAATTAAATATAATACCATTCCTAAAAATTGATTATAACTTATTATTAAAACTTTTTCTTAAAAAATTAATAATTAATGATTAATTTATTTCAATTATATTTCGTCACATTAATATTTCAACAATTGTAAAAATAAGTTCAATAAACAGACTTGTACCAAGAATGAAAAATAAATTTTACTACTTTTTATACTAATAAGTAAATATAATTTAAATTATTAAAACAAATTACAAAAATAATTATAAAAGTAATCAAGTAAACTTATTTAACATACTCTTTATTTGAAGGTTTTATATTTTTAACATATTTTAATTGATTATAAATTGAAAAGAGAAACCGAAAAAAGCTATATTGTAACCCTACTATAAAATTAGTATAAGAATTAAACATTTAAAATAGTGGAATTTTAATTAGAATTAGAAGGAATTCAAGTTTTATATAATATTATATTATATTTATAAAATTAAGGAGAGTTAAATATGCCTAACAAGAAAAAGAAGCAAAAAAAGCCTACAGAAAAAAAATAACCAAAGAAGAAAACTTATGAAATCGAAGCTATTAAAGATGTCGTGATTTCAAAGTTAAGGTCAAGTGGGTAGGCTTTTCCTCCTAGAATGATGAATGGATTCCCTATAACAATATTAAGGGCTCAGTAGCTTTATAAATGGTTGATGATTTTATTGATACAGAAAAACCATAATTAAAGAACACTTCTTAGTTTAATGAGCTGTTTAAAGGGAGGTAAAGAGAAAATCAATAATTAAAAGAAAAAGAGATAAACTAAGTAGATAATATAAATCCCAATCATCTTTCCACAAGTATCCCCTTCCCTTAAATTATGAGAGTTAACCCAAAAAAAGTTCAATTGAATTTGAAGAACTAACTTAGAAATCTTCAGCCAATCTCAGTTCAAAAGATTTAAAGGTCGATAAGCTTGATAAACAAAGCAAATAATTACTTGCATTGCTGAAAAATTATGAAATCCAATAAAATAATTTTTAGAATTGCTTAGAAGAAGAAAAGATTTGTGGACATGATTCAGTATAAGAAATAGACTATAGTTAAACGATTTCATAAAATCGCGTTCACCAAGAGTAAGTATAATGACGTCGTAGAAACATTTAAGAAAATGAAGCTTTACAGTCCTGAACTGAAACCTCTTGACAAGAATGATGTCTTCAAGGAATAGCTTTGGCACCCTGGCAAGATTGATTAGTCACTTAACGCGTGTTTAATTCATGCTGTAAACCTTATGGTCGGAGGTCCATTATTTGATGTCTCTTCAAAATTTACATAATTATACATTTCCAGAGTTCATATGACAAAGCAGAGATAAGCTGAAATGCATTGGGAGCATGGATACTCACTTAAGAATCTGAAGCATATTATATATGATTCTAGGAAGAAAATTTGGCTGAGCCCTAAAATGATAGATATGATTACAGGTTAGAGATTAAGAGAGCTCAAAGATAACGAGAAAGGCGGACTATATAATTATCTGAATAGCATAAAATAAGAAAATCGTTTCTTCTTCCAAATGAAATCAGAAAATAAAATCTAGCAAAATGGGCAATTGGTAACTATTTCGGAGCTTAATGCAGGTGTTATCGCAAAGGTAGAAGGGGATTGGTACATTCTGGATAGTGCAGAGAATGACAAAATATAGGTGACAGTTGACAACAGAGCAGCAAACGATTGGCTTGATGGAGTAGAGTATCTTGGCTTGAGTATACTTGAGAAAGACAACCCTTAAAAAGAAAAGATGGAATCCTTCTTGAGAGAGTGGGAGCTAATCCTGGATGGAATATGCATCTATAAACGCAAACCTCGTGCTCTCAAAAGCAAACGTCGCATGTCAAGAAAATCTGACCGCAAGAATTTGGATAGAAAAGGTAGCAGACAGTACCGCTGCCCCACAAGTGAACCTGCCAAACCCAAATTGAGGAAGAGTCGTGAGATATAATTGCTGGGAAAGAGGACAGACAGTCGCAGAAAGATTGATTTAAAGGCTGTGAACTACCTTATTACTGAGAAAGCAAGAGAAAAGAGATGGCAGTAGAAAAAAGAGAACTTGGATATTTTGAGTAAGAGTGAAGACTAGCATCTAAAGAAGCTGAAGGCATGTAAAAATGAGTTGAGACGATGCAAAATTATCGCCAAATGTTGAAAAAGTTTGACCACCTGCCAACAAAAATAAATCTAAAGGCTTAAATAAAAGCCCCCGCAGAGGAAGAGACTATTTTGTTAATAGCATGGAAATGGTAGGTGATTACTAGTAAATCCTGCAAACTGGTGTAAATTAAAGATGACTGTAGTGACTTCCCTAAAATGTAGAAAAGAATGGAGAACTAACTCACAAATTATATAAAGAAACTCTACAAAAATTGCCACCTCCTGCCAATTGAAATCATGGATTGCCTCATGAGAGATTCCTCTTTAGAGAATAAGGAACATCTAGCAAAATGGTTCAAAATTTAAGTTGAAGATAAGTTACAAAAACATGGAGACCCAAGGGAGACATGCAAACCCCTTATTAAAGTAGTTGATGAAATAAGATAATTATTTTGAGAAGAGAATTTGGCCATTATGATAAGGTAATTAAACAGTGATACTAAAACTTTTAATTAATTTTTAAATAATATTATTTTCTTAAACTTATTTATCTAATAAAATAATCATAGTCAGTATAATCTGATATTATTCATCATTAATAATGAAATGAGTCGGAAATAGGGAGTTAAAGTTCCTCTTTTATAAAGATTGGTTAAATCAAAAATCGAGTCAAAGTCACAATTTAAATATGGATAGATGGTAAAAAAAATTTTAAGAAAATAACATAAAATTTGGGGTTTTAATTGAATACTTAGCTGTGCTTATTTGTTTGAGCTGTTAAAGATATAAATTAATCCCTATCAGTAGATGATGGAGTAATTTTTTAGCGACCAATACAAATAACTATATGATTTCGTAATCAATAAATTTCTAATTAATTAAATTATTATATCTGATTAATAATATTGAATAGATGACTCTGATATTCGATGTTTGTTAATTTCGAACTTTATTCTAAATAACTTTGTAAAGCGATTGGGTTGAGTGGTTTCAAGGCTAAATAGAAAAAATGTTGAGACATTTTCATTATAAGTTACTTGAGAATTTTTACAAAAAATTGGTTTTAATATAATTTTTATAATATTATCAATTGTAACTTATTGATGAAGTCCAACTCAAAATAATATAATTATTGAGAAAAAATAGTTCTTTCTAAAAGATTGCCTATTTAAAGCTGCATAATTTAAATTTATGAGTGAATTAAAACCATCAGAAACATAAATTTTTCAGATTATTTAGTAATCTATCTAATAATTAAAGATAAAGGTAATAAAAAATCTAAAGTTTAAAATGAAGTTTTATAAGAGTTTGATTTGTATCAAATTTTAAAGTGTTTGGGGTCTTAAAGATTTTAAATGATAAATAATTAGTGTATGTTTTTAAGTTAATCTCTTAAATTTCACTTTTGGATCATGAAATAGAGAGATCCAATTCTTATCTTACACTGTCTGATTTATGGACGCCTGACATTTATTTTGAGTTTGGTTTAATGATTAGTGACTCTTCCATTAGTTTTATTTATTGAAACAATCGAATTTTATCAAAAAATTGCTTAATTCTTTGTTAAGCCTCCTCTTACACCTTGTATAATAGAAATCAATGATCTGCTAAAGTTCACACATGTCACTAAAAGTTTCAATTTCTCCTATATTCATTTTTTATGTTGCCCTAAGTTCCCATTTCTTTTTCAATTCTAGATACATCCACTCTTTATAGAAAAGTATTTTTAAAATGAAAAAATATTGAATATTTTCTTAATACTTTATTTAGACAAGTAATTTATAATCTTAAACATAAACATTAAGATTTTCTCATGTAGTAAGTTTATTTTTAATAAATGTTATGGCTAATAATTCCTTAAGGGTTAGAATTTCTTCAAATTAGTTTTAATAATCGATAATCTGATTCATTATTCTAAATGCTAAATTTTATAATTTTTTGGTTTCTCTTCTATAAATATTTAGAATTAAAAATATTGATTTGATATCATTGTTTAATTATTATATTCTTATATTTATCATTATTTTTTCAAAACATTTGAATTGAATATTTATAATCTAACACCAAATTCCATTTATTTATTTAGAAATTATTAATTAATACAAGAATAATCCAAAAAAATGTCTTTAACTTTGGTATTTGTAATAATTAAAAGTTCCTATTAATAAATTTATATTAATTTAATTAAAGATGATATTGAGATTCTACTTGATGGTATTAATACTCTTTT
Source organism: Oxytricha trifallax (assembly GCA_000711775.1). Taxonomy (NCBI): domain Eukaryota; phylum Ciliophora; class Spirotrichea; order Sporadotrichida; family Oxytrichidae; genus Oxytricha; species Oxytricha trifallax. The sequence goes on from ARYC01003591.1 coordinate 9,506, forward strand.
GGGCATCATAGACTTATTTAAGGTAAGTAAACTCAATCACTTATTATATTTATTAAAATAAAGCAACTCATTTTAACTTAAGGAAGTAGCTAGTTTAAAATATTATCTATAAAAAATATATCACTTTTTCAAGCATTATTAAAACGTGATGTTTGTGATTAAATATAATGAAATCTGTATAACACCTTGTATACTGATTTAAGATTTAACAAGCTATATTAAACACAATTTATACTTTAAAATTAAAGAGTTCAAAACTTCAAATATTGAATTAGGATTAAGCAAATAGATGAAAATTTATATTATATATTTTCAGATTTATATTCCATTAAAAAAACAAAGAGTCTTTACCCTATCTATGAATATTATATATTAATTAAGTCTATTAAGGGATGAGAAATAAATAGTACTGCTATATTAAAGTATATTAAAATTATGATAAGTTGACTATTTAAATTGTTATTCGAGAATTATTATCTTATAAAGATTGAGATAATTTTAATAAAAAATTTTATTTAGATGTAGTTGAATTTCTCATTTAGAATTTTAAGGATATTATATTCTGGTTATATACTGAATAAAAATTTAATAAATATTATTATGCTAAAACTTGAACAACTGTCTTAGTTTATAAAATATTTTATTTGAAATTATGTCCTCCTTGTCCTCAGAAGAACCTCATCGTTTAAATTACTATAAATTAATTTGAATTGAATTAAGCAATGACAAGGTTAGTTATTTGTAAATTTATGCTTAAAAAGAATAAAACATCAATGCCAAAACAATCTCGATTATTACAAATATTACAATGACCATTAAGCATCGTGATCTCCAAAAATCTAAAGATGTCTTACTATATATTATTTATCGCTAGATAGGGAACAAGGCGATCGTTCTGCTTTTAAACAAATTTAAAAAACAAGATTATATCAAAAAGCTAATATTATAAATTGTATTTTTGTAAGATGTTGAAGCTTTAATTGCATTCAATTAATGGATATCAAAATTAGAATTGGCTACTTATTTTTATTCCAAATTAAAGCTAATTTTTTATTTATTTTTTTATTTAATTTTTATTTATTTAATATTAAATATGAAGATCTTCTTTTTGATTAAAACTTATTTTTCATTATAGTGAAGAAAGAGAATGTTTCGATTCTTTCATGATTATGTTTGGGTGTGGCGATTTTACATAAAATAACTGTAGTGCGAATACTGAATACACAAAAGGATGGCTTTTGTCAGATTCGAAAGAATATTTAGTTTTTTGAGGTACTTAATCTGATTAGATTGCACTCAGCTCATAAAGAACTATATATTACTAGTATCAAGCAATATTTTGGAGATATGTTAAATTAAAATATATATTATAAATATAAATAAATTAATATTTTAGTGATACTTCTAAAATATACGTAGTAAATGAATATATTGTTGGCGCTTCAAAATTCAAATATTCAAAATTATGATAATTTTATTTTTACATTTTGTGAACTAAACTAGTTGACCTGAGATCCTTATTATTGTATTTTTAAGTTAGTTTAATTTTATCATTAATAATAATTGAGAAAGATAATGTGAGCAGGATTTTATAGTTTGAATATATACATAAAACTTTTAAATAAGTATGAATTTACAAGTAGTAATATTTATTTATATTTTAGATTATGTGGTAAAACTAACACAATAAAAACATAGTTTAATTGATAACTTAATATATTTTTATAATATCATTTCATTTAAACAATTTCAAGATAAAAATGAAACTGTCCAAAATTATAAGATTTATTATAATAAAATTCAACAATCAAAGATAAATATTACAAATATTTAAGGATTATAATATTATTTATGATGACATATTTACTATTTATTTATAAAATTACAAATAGTATTATATTTATATAATTTTTTATCAATTAAAATTTTAAATTAAATAATACTTATTAAAAAGCTTAGTTTTGCGTATTTCTCAATTATTAATTGATAAAAATTTTATAGTTTAAATTAAGCTTGTTTTAACACTGTGTATTTTAATTAACTAAATTTATTAAAAAAATTCATGAGAGTTTAAAACAGCAATCATTTAATCTTAGGATAAACTAAATTTGAGCTCATTTATATATAATTCTTAAATCACTTATTATTCCCTCAAATAAATCTAATATTTTTATTTTATAATAATTTCTCACTTAGCACTTATTTAAATTAGCGTACCAGCAAACTTATACTACTTTTATTTGCTTGTGGTTGGCTCTCTTAAATTTGATTACTTATTTTCATTTACACTTATTGAAAATTCTTTCTAAATGCAAGACAATTATCCAGTTTATGATGAAAACTTCAATGATTTCGGATATGATTAAAGTTAAGCAATTCAAAATATGGGATTTAATACTTTTATTCTACTTTTTTCACCTATCAATATATGTAAATATATAATTAAAAAAATGTTTAAAACATAAAGGTTTAAAAAATAATTATTATTTGAATATTTAATTATTATTTTTAAAAATAATTAATTTGCACCTTTTTTTTGTTATTATCATTCTATAAGTTATATATTTTGCTTAATTTTTTAAAAAATAAGATTGATTTGTTTTATTATAAATATAATTTGTAAGATAATTAGAAAAAAATTTCTTTAAATTTTAATAATTAAATTATAAATAATTATACTAAACAATAATTGAAATAATTTAGACTTAAAATGGTTGCGAATGTTTTAAAGAGGTTATTCTTATTCGAAAATGGAAATCTTATTAATAATTTCTTAAAAAATGATAATAAATTTTTAAATAAAAAATGTCAAAAAATAGTTTAAATTAGAGTATTTAAGCTGAACTTTAATATATTATTACTTTTTCAAGCATAGCAATTTATTATAAAAAATAAAGGATAAATGTTTATTGGTAATGATTTTTCATTAAAAAATACTCTATAATTAAGATAAATTTGAGCTGATAATTCTAAGAAAATTAAACACACACTTGTTGTTTAAAAAAAAGAAATTGTAGATAAAACAGTAACTTTTAATCGTATAATAATTATTTTCTGAAAATACTGAGCATTCAAAACCCCAAAACCCTTAGTGAGGTTTATAAGTGCTTTGATTTGTAGGGTATAGTTGGGGTCTTATTGGGGTTAGTAGACAAAAT
>ARYC01003594.1:0-20246 GCA_000711775.1 Oxytricha trifallax
CGCTTTGCAGGTAACAGCTTACCATCGGAGTGAGCGGCATCCTGGAGTAGCCTCCTGACATGATAGCGACTGGTGCCCCCGAGAGTGGCTACAGAGGGCAGGCTGAGGCCTTGGCAGGAATAGAACTCGGACAGTACCATTTTGCGACCCCCATTCCTTGGGGAGGTCAAGAGCCTTCAAATGGCGAAACAGACTCCTGCCATGAAGAGGCTATTAAGGTGGGGTTACATGAGGAGAAGCTAATTACTCCTACCATTTCTCTATAGCGACGCTTTCCTAAATGTCTTCTTGTTGAAATGTAGCCTCCCAGTCTACTAATTAACCTAAACTCTCACTCGAGACTGCCGTATCGGGGAATGCCCAGTCTCTCACAAGACAGGCGAGTCTACAGATTTCGTCACCTGGGAGGAAGCTCGCCTCTTGCGCATTGGCCTTGAGGAATTGCGATACCTGGGCGCGGGGATCAAGCAATGGGTACTGAGTGGCATTGGGCGCTTACCCATAAGTAAGCAGGAAGGCATTCAGCTGCTCCACGAGTTGACTAGAGGAGTGCTCGGACATCAGGACCTCTTCATGAGTCGACAATGGCTGCTCGACTAGGGGGCTGCGCAAGACCTGAACATCCTTTGATGGCTTGGCCCCAGGAGGAGTGCTATTGGTAGCAATTGCAGGGTATTATTGCTCTGTCTCCTCTTCAGAGACGTTGGAGCACCCTTCATCGGCGAGGTCGCTACGCGAAGTCAACATGCACAAGCGCTGCTGTATGTATCGAGGGGCACCCAGATTTCTACCACCACGAGTTACAGATTTCTTCAAAGGCTATTACGAATTCATTTAGAGATTTCCTCGAATCTATTGAAGTTTAACTAAGTAGCTTTAGGATGCAATCTTATACAGATCTAGTAGGTCTTCATGAGCCACTACTCTAGAAATACCTTCCAGGCACCCCTGCGAACTATAATTTTTAACTCTCCATGTCATAGTAATCCATGAACTTTCTTGAGCTCCAGTCCAAACTTTCCAGTAAGCGGGACCTGTATCTCTTCCTGACCCAGGATGGTAAGGCACACATGCCAAACATCAAGCAGACCAATCGTACTTCCTTAGTGACGTGCTTAAAGGCAACAAGAACGTAAGCTATAAATGCGAGAGCCTCGCTTAACCCTCATATAGTATATTCGAAGGGACCAGGTGAAGGTATCAGCAATCCCATAGCTGGAAGGCCTTACTGTGACTGATCTCCTTTCTTTAGCCCAGGAGCATTCGCAATGCTTGGAATTCTTGCCACATCCCCGCGATTGGAAGAAGATTGACAGGCAGTGGCTGGGCGACATCCTCAGCACCGTGATCCCTGACCAGCTGTAGGCCAAGATCGACGAAGCCCTTAGGAGCAGAGCGGCTCGGGTGGCGGAGTAGCGATAGTTGAATGTCCAGCTCCGACCTGAATTCGCACAGGCATTTGCTAATTGCCTCAATGTGTCTTGTAAGTACCAACATAGCTCTACTTAATCTCCTCATATAGAGAATCGTGGCAGAGCTGCTGGTCTCCTCAAGCCCCAATCAAAGAGAAAGCGCACGCGTTCAGAGTTCGAGGAGACCAAGGATGAGGAGTCCCTATTAAAGGCTGACAAGAAGGAATACATGCTGCAAGTCAAGCGCCTGAAAATGGATTATGGCAACATGACTCAAGGTCGCTTGCACAACCGCAGCTTCAACATGGGTGTGCAGAACTTGATGCAAAGCACCCAACTTGACCACACCGTCAGGGGAGCCAGAGCCTCAATAAGATGCAGTTCAACATCTGAGATCCTGCAGATTCTAGAGGGTTTCACGAGCTTTCAAGCTATTATACAAGCGTCAGGTATAGAGCCCTAGAGTTTGCTTTGAAGCTAATGAGATATTGCTTCCTGTCATTGCTCCCACTGCTCAGCATCCTATACGAATATAACTATTTAATGAAAAAAACTTACCCAAGCATTTCTTTCACTCCCTTATAAGGCTATTGATGGGGCTCGTCTCATTCAATTGCGAGTCTAGCGAGTTGAGTCTAACAGCGAGACTTTAAAAAGAATAACTACGATTGGGTAGTACAAATAAGTGCAGAGCGGTTTTAGAGTGAATTAACTTAATTAAGGGTGTGATGGCAAGTGAGTGTGTGTGAGTTAGTTTTTTAAAGTAATTATTAGCTTAACAAGCGTATTAATGTGAAGAGTGTCACTGCTCAAGCGCAGCTGCGCTGTCTTTCACTTCTTCAGCTGCAGCAGTCACCACGATTAGTGGATACTGAGTTTCTTGATTGATCTCAGTTTTTGCTAGGGAGTCTTCCTGTTGAGCATCTGTCACTAGCAAGCATTCCTCTCCTATAATCATCTCCAGCTCAGAGGTGTCCACCTCAGGGCTTCTCTTTGCAAGCAATGGCAAGGAGGTATCGTCAGCTCTTGGTGAGGTAGCAATTAGTTCATCCTCAATCAGCGACTTTGGCTCAGCGCCATTAGTTGCCTTTTTGGGGTTAGCAGCCAATGCACTATTCTTAGCTGCTGCCTTGCCCTGCTAGAACTGCACCCTCAGCCCCGTGTCGTACACAATCTCCTTGCTATTCTTGTCCTCCAGCAGGAAAGCTCGCGAAGCCATGATTTGCCTGATGTTGCTCTTGCCAAATGAACCCTACGTTCAGCGGGTTGGCCTGTTGCCTCTCGATGTCCAGGAAGCGCAGGATTTAGTCAGGGGGCGACTCTATCCATGTGGAGGCTACCTTAAGACTGCTGGCCTTCACTTCATCGCCATTCAGGACGTAGGACGATTGATGTTCCATCTGTCTCAAAGCCACAAGCAGCTTCTCCATCCGAATGTTCACCTGCCAGTTCGTCATTGCCTGTCTCTTACCCAGGGCATTGTGCGAGCCTTCCAGAACAGGCTCCTTACTCCTCACCTCCAGGCAGGTGTTGCTGGCAATCATCTCAATGCAGAGGATGCGAGCGAAGCTAAGCTCTTATAAGACGGTGATTGCGCTCTGAGTGAGTCGCTCAATGGACTTCAGGCTACTACTAATGATGTCCTGCAGGTTCTCTTGTTGCCTCAGCATGAAGCTGATTCCTCTTCCATTGCGTTTGGAGTTCCCAGTCTTGGCGTCCCGCTTCTTCATCATTCGTTCCTTCCTGGGTATCAGCCTCTTGGACTCTGAGTCAAGCAAGTCTTCGAAGTCCAGCACCTCCCACTCATCTGGCAGGCGTTCTTATTGAATCAGGAAATGATTCACATCCTGCTTTTTGGACTTCAAAACCTTGCGCCACTCCGCTATCATCTCCACAAACAGTTTGATTAGCATGCTTCCATTGGTCTTCCCCACCATCCCTTAGCTTGTAGCCCTTGAGTGCCTTCACGACTGAGGTCATCCTACTACGAAGATGACTGGTAGCGATGAGATTGTTGGTAACATACTTCGAGTAGATCATGTTGCCCTTGGTGACCATTATAGGCTGACTTAGATTCTGCCCTTGCACAGGATTTATACTTTTGCTCTCTTGAACAACATATTTAGGCTTTGGAGCAAGGCCTGTACTAACGAGGTTACAGTTGAGATTCTCATGCTGTAGAGCGACTTAGGCTTACTCATTTGAAAGGGACTCTTCGCCTTCCATCTACATGCTTGAGGGAAGCTGACCTTACGTAGGAAGCTCGTCTAGGGAGCCAATGGTTTTGTAGAACTATGGATAGTTAGTCATCCTGCCTTTCCACCAACGACTGCTCTGGCTTTCCTGCATGCGATGGGTTCTTTAGTACTCCCTTCCAGCGTGCACCATCCTGAGTGTGCGTTTGGAGTACGTATTCGTCTGAAGGGTTTCCTTGAAGAGCCTCGAAAACTACTGGGACATTGCATCTTCACTTGAGTTGAAGAGCCTTTTCATTAGGGGTCGAAGTTTTTCAATGGCGGTTGAGATATAGCCGTTAACTTCTGGCGAGAGCAGGCAGTATCTCGAATGCTTGCGAAACCTCGTCTTCTGGAACAGTCGTGTTCTCAGGAATTTGTGCTGGCAGCAGCTGTACTCATCAGATGCCTCCTTAAGTCTAGACTCCCTCGACCTTTTGATAGCGTCTAGCGCAAGCATTATCAGGTTCACCTGCTCTCTTTGGGAGGCTTGCTCACTCAGCTCGGCCTCTCTGAGCAATTACATTGTTGTCCTGGTTGTATTAAGAGAGGTGTCGTTAGTCGAGAGACGCTCTAATGAACATCTCCTTGAGGTCTTTATCAGTTGGCCTTTTGCTTGGTTTTTTAAAGATTTGTTGGTCCCTAGGTTATTAGTTGAGTGACCGTTAGGGATTAATTAGTTATTTCTTAGGTTGTTTTATTTTCTCTAAGTAATTCGTTAAGTTATCTATGCAAGTCTGGAGACAGGCAGCCCACTGATGAAGTATTAGACTAAGAATCTGCACATTCTTGGCCTTTTCCCTCTGAGGGCGTTCGCCTCTGATCTTCAATGTTTGAAGGCCTCATTGTCTGGTCCATCGTGAAATCCTCAATGGCGGTTGGGGTTTTGTCCAGTATCTATTAAGGAGGGCCCCCACCTCTGACCTTGGGCGCGTCTCCATCGTTGTGTCTTCCCATCGTTACTATCAGGGTTGCCTCTCTTGTCAAGTCTCCCTCCATCTCCTTCATGTAGGCTATGTCGTCGTGAAAGTCCAGCTTGCGGACTGATAGGTGGAGCTGAATACTGTGATCTACATCTCCTGGTAGTGAGTGGTTACATTCCTGCCAAAGATGGTTTGGACCATGTCGACAATCTCCGTGTATGATCTGAGACAAAGGATAGGTTGTCCAGCAGGCATCGGAGCCTGGTCTCGAAGATGGCCACCTCTGGCAATGGTGATGCCTCTATTTGGGCCCGGAGGGTGGGCGGCAGCAGGTGGGGCTCGAGCTCCACCGATGGGGAGGACAGGAAGGGTATGATCCTATGAGAGACTTGGTTATCTGGGCTCAGCATCTTTGTTTGGACTGGGGTGTTTTTATAATAATTATTAAGGGCTAATATACTAAAATAAAATTTAATCAGATCAGGCCTCAAAAGTTGGTAGCTTTTCGATTTGTGAAGACCCCCCTATATATATATATATTAGTACTTTAATTAATTTACATAAAGCTACCAACTATTTATAATAATAAAAATACTATATTTATTTAAAATTCAAATTCAACTTAATTCAAAAAATTACTCTTGGGGTTTTATTTAGTAATAAGATTCCCCATGAATTAAAGATAATAAGAGTAGAAAAAGGATAACATCTTACTGAAAATTACTAAAAATATAAGTCCATTCGTTTAAGTCCCCACCCTTTAGGAAATAAATGAGAAAACAGGTGAAACTTTCACTCTGTATGAAAGTCACACTATCTTAAGATATTAAGCTGTGCTAAGAAATTGCGGAGATCATTGGTATCCCAAAGAAGTTATGAAACACACTTAAATTAATGAGTATCTGGAATGGCATCACAATAACATCAGACAGTCTATGAGTTACACATTTTATTACACTTTGTTTTATCTAATGATCTTAAAGAAGCAAATGAATAAAGCTATTTTTTAAGAATTGAGGGAAAAATGAAGGAAGATCTTGACTTTATCGAAAAACAACTAACTAATCGGCAATATATTTGTGGTCAGGAAATTACTATTGTAGATATCATTCTTGCAAGTGAACTTCTCCAATCAAGATTTATCAACTTAGATCTTTCATAATATATCAACATGCAAAGATATATTTATAGATTGATTTTAAAATTCCTGTAATGCATGAAGTCTACAAGTCCATGCTTTAGTTGGCAGAGTAATCTCTTAAGAAAAATAGTGAGAATGCTAAATTATGATTAATTGCTTATTTATTAATTTGATTTAATTAGTAAATTTTTATTGTATTTAATAATTTTAGCATCTTCTAAAGAGTATTGCATGTAGCCTTGCTTGCTAAAGTACTTTAAGGAAATAAGCTAACCTTGAATTTTTATTCTAAAGAAGAAGCTCTTGATATGCTTACCAAAAAGATCATCTCATATGAAATATTTTATCAAACTTACCCTGGTTATGGAAGATTAAATCTTAAAAATGTAAAATTATCAAACTATTTAAAATTCTTATTTGTACAATTACATTAGTAAACTAAGATTATTTTTTTTACCAATAATATGATAAAAAATTTTACATTATACCTTTGATTTAGTTTTTATCTATATTTTATAAGTTAGTAATTTCATTTTTTGTAATTAAGAATTAATTAATTGTAGTAAGAGATGGTATTTCAATTGATAGTTTGGCTTGAAAAATTATTTAGAAAATTAAATCACAAATTATTTATTCAATATTAGTTATAACTAAAAATATTTATCTTACAGCTTATGATAAAAGGTAAAAAAATACCTTCAATTTTGTTAATAGGAATTTATATTATAAAAAAATTTAAGTTTTTATTCCTTCCATGGATTGCTATCAAATAAGATACAATTACACCAACATGGGATTGGTAAACTGCTGTCCTGCTTATTTATTATTCTTACTATATTAAAAAGAGAAGTCAATTAATTTCTCAAAATTTACATAAATCCTATTACTAAAACCATTTATCTAAAATAAATTTTTTAAAGAATAAAAGATAATGCCCATAAAACCTGGATGTATCTATTATATTATTGTTTTATATTCTGATTTACTAAAAATCATCATAAATTTATTAACTTGACTAAATTACAGAGTAAATGCAATATCTTTCAGCTAGCGGAATAACATAGTTTCCAAGCCAGTCCAGAACAGATTCATCTTGCTTCACTATTTAATGAATAATAATGCAAATAGACTGCTAACAATATGTACCACAACATGATCAGCGGACCAGTTAGCAAAATTTATTATGGCACTCAGGTCTCACCCATGTTAACTTGTGATTCAAAGATTACCACAGTGCTAGGTATGATGAGAGGATTTGCAGACGCTATGAAGTTGTGACTTGATAAAGTGGACTTATTCCCATACTTTATGAAAACTTAGAGGCTCAGTACAAGCCAGTATTCACAAATATTTAAGAAGCAGATTTGGATTACGCTCTACTAAGTGCTCATATTCCCTAGTTAAGAAATGATTTCATTACCTGCCAGTACAAGAGATTTGGAGATGACTTCGCATTCGAAATTGCTACAGCCGCTTATCAAATTGAAGGAGCTACTGACATTGATGGAAGAGGCGAATGTATATGGGATGAACACATTAAATATCCAGGTAAAGTTCATGGAGGAGCTAATGCTACTGTAATTGCTGACTTTTACCATAAATATAAAGAAGATATTACAAATTTGAAATAACTTGGAATTAGGCATTTCAGAATGTCAATATCATGGTCTAGAGTACTTCCCGAGAGAACACCAGAAAAGCCAAATTAGAAAGGCATTGACTTTTAAAATTATATTATATTTATTTATTTTACAATTGCTTGCTAGATGAGCTAGCTGCTAATGCAATTGAGCCCTATGTAACATTTAGGAAATAAAGTTAAATAGAAGAGTATAATAAATATAGAAGATTCTATTTAAAAAACAGTTGTCTTTATAAATGTGATGATTTCAAATAAAATGCATTCATCAAAATATTATTTATTTTATAATTCTCTATAAAATTGTGAATTCTTTAGATTATTTCACTGGGACTTACCTCTTGCTCTATTCAATAAAACAAGCACTGGAGGTTGGTTAGGAAAATATATTGTCGACAGATTTAATAATTACGCAGATTTCTGTTTTAAAACTTTTGAATCAAAGATTAAAACTTGGGTAACTTTTAATGAACCATAATCTATCTGCTGGATAAGTTATGGTGATGGAACAAATGCTCCAGGAAGATGCAGCGCCCATTAAGAAGTGACTGTCTAGAAGTAGGAGGTGGAGGGATACTCCAACTCAGCCATACATTACTTCTCACAATTTAATTTTGTCACATGGAAGGCACTTTAGACTTACAGATAAAAGCAGCAAAAAGATCAAGGAGGAGTTATTGAAATGAATGTTGCTTCTGCTTACTATGAACCATGGGATCCAATAGTTAAGCTAATATCGATGCAGTTACTACAAGATTAACTTGTGAATATTCTTATTACTATGATCCGCTAGTACTTGGTGATTATCCTCAAATAATGAAAGACTTTATAACTTGAAATAGACTGCCATCATTTACAGATGAAGAAAATAGATGTTGAAGGGATCATATGACTTCCTTGGACTAAACTATTACTACTCTAGATATATACACTTTGGTAATGTCCCTGGAGTGGATTTCTATTTTAAATTTAGTTATATTACTCAGTCGACCATAGTTGCAGGATTTTGATTCAAATAAATTTGGAGAAAGACTTGGTCCTTCAATGGCTTGGATTCATGTATATCCTTAAGGATTGAGAAAGCTTTTAAAATGGTTAGACAACAGGCATGGCCATAAAATTATTTACATATTTGAAAATGGATATATGTGCTGTGGAGATGATTTGCATGATTAACCAAGAATAGATTTTATGTCAGGTCACATTTATAACATAAAGCTAGCTATTACTGAAAATGGAGTAAAACTAAAAGGATACTTTGTCTGGTCATTCTTAGATGATTTTGAATGGAGTGGTGGTTACAGTGCTAGATTTGGCTTGATTTATATTGATTTGAATACAAATGAGAGAAAAATCAAAGATTCAGCATACTGATATAAAAATTACATTAAAGAAAACATTCCTGAATCTATTCAAAGTGTTGTAGTTACTAATCCTCAACAACTTGAAAGTCTTCAATGACATTGATAATTATGTTTTCGATCAAATTTATCTTATCTTAAATCAAAATTATTTCTTAAAAAAATTAAAAATATTTAATATTGTTTTTGTGAATAATTAAATGGAAATCTAAAAAATATAAGAAGTAAGATTTTTAAAATTAATATAAGTTACTTTTTAAATGTCATTGATTATATACTTGAGTAAACGTCATTCACTTAGTCTATAGTTCATTTGAAAACTATACAGAATTAAAATAACTTAAATTTTAGCTTTTTAGTTTAGCAAAGATTATGACAGGCATACATTTATTTTCGCCTAATTTATAAGGAAGTGGTTCAAAATTCGATTAAGAGGCAAAATAATTGTTCGCAGATGATTTGGAGAAACTTAAAAAAGGATAGTATAATGACTGGATAAATTTATATATCAATTTAGTTATTTAAATTAAACTATTCTAAATAACTTAACATTAAATGAAGATTTAAAACATAATGGTCATATAAAAATATTAATTTCAAAATTAGATAAATTATCATTTATTTTTATACTTCTCTAAACAATTAAAAATACAAAAATAAATATTGTTTTAAGATTAAGGAAGATTAGCGTCGATTATATTAGGAGACTAACTGTCTAGAAACATTCATAGGCATAATAAATAAGCTTTTGACTATGACCAAATCACAATTAAAACTTTTAAACACATTTTATAGAACAACTAGCTCTTCTAACCATTCGAAAATTTAGAGAAGATCTTTATTTTAAAGCCTATTGAACACTCAGAAAATCTAGAGGATTAATATTCTTGCTACTATGCACTCCAAAATATCAGCCATGATATAGAAAAATAGGGTGGAGTGCATGATGCAGAAGTGACTATAAACATTATGATAAAGTACTCATATCAGCATTTATAAGTCATTGAATAATTCGGTAGATTCCCTAATAGAAATGAAGTTCTAGGGAGAAAAAACACAGAAGAAGAAATTAAATATCTTAAAGATGCACAGAGATACGGATAATGAATTAAATCTTTATTATTAAAATTTCCCAAATCATATTCATTAACGTGGATCAGTTAGATATAGCTTATAAATATTTATAATTAAATTAAATACTATATTAAAGATATGGACGCTCTAATTGATGATCAGCAAAGACAAAAAATCAATTAAATTCTTAAATTTTGGTATGGTAAAGGCAACGAAAGAGATCTACAAATGGATCTGGGATCAATGAAAAAATGGTTTGGGATCTTAGCTGAAATGGATTAATTTATAAGTGAAAATTACAAAGAAGATATTCTTAAGTTTGAAAGAGGAGAGTATAACTCATGGATTGCAGATAGAGATGGCAAAATTGCTGCTATTACTAGAGTATGCTAGTTTAGAAATTAAATTAATAATATCAAAATTTGAAAACTTTGATGCACAAATTATAAGTCAAGGATAAGTAATAAAAATGGGATTTTTTATAATACTTTCATAATATTTTATTTTTTCACTTTAATTTTACATAAGAATTTTAGGAAACAAATATTTTATTTTAATTTATCTAATTATAAAAGGCTAAACTAAAAACTATTCAATTTAGTTTAATAATAAATTATTTTTAACAAATATCATACTTTTGGACTAACTTACTAGAAATTGCTTCAGAAAAAACAAGCAAGCATTCCTTTTGATCACCTCGCTTTGTCGATTGCAAAAAGCATATCTGACGAAGAGTTTCTATCCTATGGTATTTAAGACTAAATGTTAATCACATTACCATAAAAATTTCTAATTTTTTATATAAAATATTTTATAATTGGCAAGTTTACGACCATGATGAAACTCTGGAAAGTCAGAAGAGAGCTTTGCATCTCTCTGTCTTGACCATAGAAAAGGTGAAATAGATCGCTGACGTTCCAGAACATATAAAAAATGTGGCATATGCAATCAAAGATTGTGTTCTTAAGCATTCTGTAGTTATTGAGAAATACGGTAGATATCCTCACAGAAATGAAGTGCTAGAGAGAAAGCACTGAAGAAGAGATTGAATATTTAAAAACAGCTGACATATTCGGTAAATGATGATGATACTATAGAAAAAAAAGTCAAGGGGCTAATTCATTACTTAATTTCTTTAAGGTTCACTATATTTATTGCTAGCTCTATTTTTTCATTATTAGTTGAATATTTCCATAGATTTTTTATTTACTCACTTTAAATGAAGATAATAAATTTATTGTATATTTAAAATAATTTAATAAAAATGTTTATAAGAAATTTGAAACTGGATCTTCTTGTATTTGATGATGATATTTCCAGTTAAAACAAAAGTGATTTATTATAGCAAATTTAACCAGACTTCACCACTAATTAAATTGATTAAATAAAAGTAGACTCTTAAAACAGTACTCAATCTTAAATTAGCAATAAGACTAGCCTCTTCAAAAAAAGAATCCAATTCAAATGAAAAAACCTCAATTGTAAATTTAAAACGTAGATTCAAACGATGAAGAGGATGATCAGGATATTCATTAACAAACAAAGCATAGAAATTAATCAAAATGCTTATTAGTCACAGTAATCACATAAGAATATAAGTAAACTAATCAAAAACAAGATTAGAACATACCTTAAGCTAAAAATTCACAAAAATCTTGTGCTAGATTAGAGTATAGATCACAACTCAATGTCTTGTGAAATAAATAGTGAAGATCTTATTGTTATGAGGGAAGATTATGAAATTGGTAAAGAAGGTATGAGAAACTTATCAACTAGTTAGATTATTTTGGGAAATTTAGCAAAAGAAGATCTTTAAATTAAGGAAGATATAGGAAATGGAGCTACTGGCTATGTATATAAAGCAATTTATAAACTCACTGGAAGAGTTTTGGCAATAAAATCAATTAATGCTTTTGACAAAGGCAAGAGAAATTAGTTAATTAATGATTTAAGATCACTCTAGAAAAACTCTTGTCCTTTCTTGGTAGAATTTTGTGGAGCTCTATATGAAGAAGGAGCAGCCAAAGTTGCTTTAGAGTATATGGATATGAGTAGTTTGAAAAGCATTATTAAATTAGCTAATAAAAATCCTGACTGGCAAAAAGGTCAACCCCTCATTCCAGAGGCTGTGATGGTGAAACTTACTTAATAGATTCTATGTGGTTTTCTTACCTAAAAATTTGCAAAAAGTAAATACATGGAGACATCAAACCAGATAACATCCTTGTCGACTAGTAAGGTATAGCAAAATTAACAGACTTTGTTATTGCAACTGAGCTTGATGAAACTGGAGTTCTAGCTAAAACATTTGTAGGCACTCTGACTACATGAGCTCTGAGAGAATGGAAGGTGAAACTTATTCAGCAAAAGGAGACATATGGAGTTTAGGCAATGTTCTTGCTGAGATGATATCTGGTGAGTTCCCATCTCCAGAAACTAGGGATTTCCTTGAAATGCACAATTTAATTGCAAATAAGCCTTAACCCTAACGTACCTAACACTCAAAAATTTCACTCCAGAGCTCAGAGATTTTATTGAAAAATGTCTTATTAAAGACCCTAAAGAGAGAGCGTCTAGCAAATAACTCATGGCTCACCTGTGGGTCGTTAAGTATTCCCAGAGCGATGCCAAAATTGCTTAGTATTTCTAAACACTATAAGATCTTATGATTAAAATTGAGTTTTTTTATATTAAAGAGACTATTTTATTTCAATAATTTCATCATATCTATTTTAACCTATTAAAATAAAAAAAATTTAATATATTTGTAAATTATTATAAAGCAATAAATAATTTACGAAAAGCAAAGCAGTCATAATTATTTTAAAAGCATTAACAATCAATTAAATCTACTGAGCGTATTAAACCTCAACTCTAAACGTCATTGGAATTCTTTCCCACTTCTAAAAATCCTTAATTCATTCTAACTACTCCTCAATCAAAGATTAAAATAAAAGATAGTCTGTTATTCCAAACCTAACATTAAAACTTAACAGAATAATAGCAGTAATTCATGCAATTTCTTAATTAATAAATGTCTTTTGATAAAATTAAAGACTCTCTTTTGAAATCTAGCTATAATTAAAATCTGACAATCAACAATACTTAATCTAAGGATGTTCTGTTTATTAATTAAGATGACAGTGTAATATAGGAGGAGTCTAACAGCGAGTTTCGAACATTCGATGACACTCACCATCATGTTGAGAATGATATATTTTCTCAATACCATTTGTAATTATTCCCAAAATGATTAATGATTTATAGAATGATGGAGGATGAGTATGAGGACATACTTCTTGATTTGATTACACTTAAAACAAATCATTATCCAGTGGCTATGTAGAGCAAAGATGAAGCAGCGTCTGTAACCATGAATATGGGTTTAAAGCAATTTAAATCTAGTAAGTTTTAAATGCTTTATTTATTTTTCTAGTGAAAGGACAGTAGATTATTGAGCAAATTAGCAAGTTGTAATAAATAAGGACCTCATATACTTCCAAATAATAAATATGAATATTAATTGTATTAGTGGTTAAGTTTAGAATCAAAAATATAAGCTCCAAACACGCTAAAGTGTTGATCTTTCAATTGCTCGAAGCCAATAAACAACTTTACTAAATGAAACAATTCCATCCTTATCTCTGAACACAAATAGACATTATAGATAGGTCATAGCATAGACAACCAAGAATTCCTCTAATAATCAGAATTTCAATAGTAGGATTCTTGAGACTAATAGTGTAGTTATGGATTCCAAAAGAATGTAAACGCGAATTGATTCAGAAAGAACACAGAGGAGAAATATTACTAAGAATATTTATAAATAGCACAAAGGTATTGATAGAACGCATTCTATTTTTATTTGCAGGGCTTTGAATAATAATAATAATAATATAAATAAATATAAATACTTTTAAATTAATAGTCAATAAAGTCCAGGTGACTCGAATTAAATGGTGATAACATCTCAATTTTTCAATAAAAGAAAAGGATCTGTAAATAACTGATTAAAAGAAAACTATTTAAACTTCTTAACTTGCAAAACAAATATATAAAAATAATCTTACCCTTATTATATTTATTCGCAAGTTCTTAGTATTTCAATTTTTTTATTATAATAAAAGAGTATATGTTAAAATATTTATAGAATTTCCTATAAATATAATTGTAAATCTATTTCTACTTTTTTAAAAATTTAATTATTTATTTTGAATTAAAAATTATTCTTAATAAAGATGATTAGAATAAGTTCAAAAAAGCAATATCAATATATTATTATAAAATTCATTATTTTTAAATCGTTTATTTTTGAATTATCACTTAATCTTAGTATCAATATTAATTTGATACTATTTTTATTATATAAACTAAATTTAAGCTTATATAAATAAATTTTATTAAACATTTATGTTATGTCAATGACATGGATTCTAAGGCAAATTAAATAAATTAAGAAAGTAATATCAGCAACTTTCCCTCTATTAACATAAATTCAAGAAAATAAAGTGTTGTAATTTCAACTAATTAATTTTGATTTAATTATGTTTTTGATTGCTCTTCCCTAGATTATATAACGGATTAACAAATAAGCATCAGGAATACCAAGAAATAAATCTAACATAAATATGGTATATTGAATCAAATCTACTAATAATAATGATTCAGGCATAGTTGTAGCAAATGTTCATAACAATTTTTCCATAGTAATAATAAAAGAGAATTAATTAGTAAGCATCCAAATAAATATCTACTATGCTCTTAAATTATTTTATTAAAGAAAACATTTGTGAATTTGTTAATGAAATGAATTTGTGGAAAATTCTTATAAAATATTAATGCTCATATTTTCTTTTAGTTTATGGTGATTTCAACTTTTATACTTTGGAAGTGATGTTTCTCTTCTCTCAACCACTTCTTAATTGGACTCTAATTTTGTTGTTATGTTATACCTTATTTACTGTATTTCTTAACAAGTTATATCACCACCTCTCTGAATGAAAATCTTTAATGGAACAATATCTTTCATTCTCTCGATTTAAATTTTTAGTAGTGGATGACTAGTTTAAGGTGTTTACGATGTTCACATTGTTATATTTTATACATAATTAGCTGATGTGTAATGACTTGAGTTATATTTATGCATCATCATAGACATGGTAGGTGCAGTCTCCTCATTCAGTTTACCAAAATCACTTTTTACACAAATATTGTCATCCTCCTATTCTTCGCTTCTTATCTTATTGCTTTGCTTAATATTTGCTTTATTTTAAATGAAGACTTAATAGATATTAATATTTGGTTTCTAATTTGAATACTATTTCATAAAATCTTAATCATCCAAGGTGTTTTCAGTATCATTAAAAATTGGCAAATTAATATTCAAGCAACTAGGAGTTTACAAATTACATTTATAACAATAGCAATTAACCTAATTTATATTATAGACACCAAGGCCCTAATCTCTCACTTCACTCCAAGACTAACCACATGAGAAATATAGCTATTTTAAGGAACTGTCTTTTTATTCCTTATTTTACAAGTTAAATAGTGGTTGGTCAATACTAAAGACCGATGATTTTCCAGTTTCATCTCTTTTATATGGATAGAATAGCCCATTTCTCTGTTTATTGTTCACAGTAATTGTGATTTTAGGTTTTTATTTTCATACCTGCGATATATCACTCTTCCTAATTATTATCTTAATGAACACCCTCATTTTTTATTTCAAATTCTTTGACGTCACAATCGTTTATATTAGTACTATTTGTATCTGTTTTGAGAGCTCGCTTAATTTGACTGATTTTTCTCAACTTATTGACAAATTTATTATGATGAACTATTTTCAGGGATTGTTAGAATATTCTATAGTTATGATTGGCTTTTTCAAAGGATTAAGTGTTACTGGATGACTAATAATCTTATCTATGTTTCACAAAGTTTCCTATCACTCTGTGTACAAAAGGATTTATAAATTACAAATAACTATTAATATTTGTAATTAATCTTGGTAGATCAGGCTTATTCGAATCTTAGCATAAGATTTATTCAAATTTAAAATAGAGGTAATTATTATCCCAATAAAAATGCAATTACAATGTAAGCAAATCTTAAATTTTTTATACTCAAAATAATTATTTATTTACCCATCAAATTTTTAATTTAAAGATTTTAGTGAAGTTGCTAAGTTTTATAATTATATTGATCCTAATAACTGGCCAAGATATATTGGTTGCTATTTATTGTCTTATTACTCAAATACTTATTTAAAACCATTATTATGAGAATTAATGTTGAAGTTAATCATGCTATTATATTCCTGTGATGTGTAGTTGTACCTTAACTGTAATTATTGACTTAGTCTTAAGGAACATTTCCTTAATTTTTCTATTAATTTGCTATTAACTTACTCTAATTTGTGAAAGAATTAACTTAGGCTACAGATTAAGGTCTAGTATTAAATAGATTTCCTTCTCTGAAGCAAACTAGTATGATAGTTACTTAAACTACTATCCTTCCATTTTACCTAAGCCTTGTAGTTGCTGACTAGACTTTATTGATTGAACAAGTAGTTAATCTTCATCTATTACTGAGTTTCTGTGGCTTTGTTAAAACTATGGATTTCGCTGTTGCTTCAGCCTTTTGTAAGATTTTTCTTTTTAGTCTGCTCTGCTTCCATTATTTGAATTGCCTACTATATTATCTTGTAAATTACTTACTCTTGGTGAATTTTTGACAGGAGTTTTAATTACTAGATGAAATTATTCTTAATAAATTATTGTCCTTATGTGGTATCCACTTTCTCTCATATCGATCTAACTTAACTTATGGTAATTATAATTAATAATGTTGAGGATCAATGGTTTCCTTTTCAATACCAATTTACTCTTCATATTCGTTTTATTATTATAATTTTTGAATATTATTATTCAGATTGAGTTTATAAATTGCTAAGCAAACATTTTGGTTTAAATTAGCTTATTTTTTTAGTTTAATTGAATATTCTTTTATAATTATAAAACAGCTAGAATAAATGAGACCGAATAACTTAAGATTCAGATCACTAAAGAACGTGCAGGTGAGTTTCTGTATCCTAAGATAAAACACGATGGCACTAATTTGGAGTTAGCAAGAGACAAATATCATCAATCATTTAATGAGAGTTTTCCACTTTCTGAAATGAGAGAAGGTTTCAATAACCAAATGTAAAAATTTAAATGTTCTTTAATTCTTATTTATAAAACATGTTTGTCAGTGTGTAAGTTGGGCCCGCATCATATGATACTTAAAATTTCAGAACTATACTTGAAAAAATTAACTGTTCTAAAAGGAAGGTAATTTGAAAAACATAATCTACAGAAATTTTTATAAGAAATTGATTATAAGGAAGTGAACCATTGATTAGGAAAGGAACTAATTTAAACTACGGTCACTGTTATGTTGATGATTCTATAGTGTTTGATTAGAATTTTGCCAAATTATCTTTAAAAAGGAAAATGAGAAGGCTTTAAAATTATGGTACATCTAGGAGAGAAATTATTTAAGTAAAACTAATAAAACATGTAACACACACTGAAAAGTTATTAAGATTAAATGTCTGGTCACATGCTAAGAAATCCAGAACTGTATCCTCAAACATAAGAGAGGCATTCACTGAATAAATCAAAAAAAAATAAAATATCGATTGCAAACAAAATCATTGATCAATCTGGTAAAGGAATTAGTGATTCTCGAAAGGTAAGTGAAATTAAAGAATCGTCTTCTAATCACAGTTTAGTTACCAACCATAAACTTAAAAAAGGTTAGACTAAAGTATCATTAAGCACTAACTATAACAAGATATGACCAAAATCATCTAAATAATAAGTAGAAAAATTATAGAGTAATTACTCTTACAAAGCTCGTCAAAAATAAATTTATCAATAAGAAATTCAGCTAAAACTAGCAGTACATAAAATGCTAATATTAAAATGGTCAAGAGTGATTATGTTTTTGCTCCTTCAGGTTTGAACATTTAATCAGAAAGAAATCGATCTTACTTACAATTAGATAAGGAATCTATAAACTTTAATCCATTGACTCAAGACGACAATGATAAAATTTATATTAATTCCCAGAGATTTACAATTAAAATCTTGACTTCAAACCTGAAAATCTTAATAAATAAAAACTTAACATAGAGACTCTACCAAAAAGGAAATCGAAATATAATAAACAGAGAGTTAGTAAATCCAAATAACTCAAGATAAGAAGGATCTAAAATTTAAGTGAACTTTGTAACTCAATCAACAGTCTAACCTTAAGGTCTAGTTTTGCACTAATTGACTATAATAATATCAAGAAATATTTGTGAGAAATTTATTGATTAATTGTTTCAATACCTAATCTAAATATTAATATTACTAATAATATAGAGAGGTAATTGAAATCAATTTAATAGATTTGAATTTATACATTTTGATTTTAATTTTGAGTATTTTCTAATGGTTGAACTATAGAATGGCACATACTCGCATCACTTGCGGTATCAACTGGCTAAATAATAAATTGACTCTCTCTTCCTTAAATCAAATCCAATATCTTTCTATCTCTCTTTATGTGCGATTTCGATTTTTGAAATAAATTCATTTATTCAAATATAAATCAATCAAGTTTGCAATTTTAGTGAAGTCTTAATTTATAAATAGAATAGTAATTATATTAATATTAAAATTAATTCGAACTATTAACTTTGAAATAAGAAATGATCTTACAAAATAAGTAAATAATTTGACTTGCCTCTAATAATTAATAATATTTTGCTTAACTCATCTTGTGAATTATATTAAAATAAGGAATTATTGTTTTTGTTAAATAATCAAGCTATCTTGTTAAGTCATTTTTTTTAGAATAAAATTATAATAGGTTAGAAACTGGAAATAAATTTCAAGGATTTTACTGATATTTTGTTGTAAATTTTTTATTTGTATCGATTTTTTTAAAAATTAAATCAAAACCCCAAAACAACTTAGTGAGGTTTATAAGTGCTTTGATTTATGGGGTATAGTTGGGGTCTTATTGGGTAGTAGAGAAAACGCAGGTTTATATGAATTTAATGAATATTTAAAGAGTATTAGTGTACTTAATTCAAACAAATTTTATCTGTTTATCTTTGTGGTATCTATTGAACTTAGCTCTCTTTAGTGTGTCAATTATATCTTCTAATGATGATCTTGGATATGCTGGAGCTCTTACTATGATCATCTCAATAATTTTTTTTAATCTCAGTGCATACATCTTTTTGCTTGATATGTTTAACAGCCAAACTTATAGATTACTTTTCTTGATTTGTTCCGAAGTAAGACATACTTTCCATATCGCACTCTAAGATAATTGCTGCTACAGCCCACTAAACAGAGCAATTAGTCCACTTATCTCTTATTGGGAAGTACCCAGGTGTGCCAAGTACTTTAGCTAAAGTCACTTTTTCTTACCTTATTGCTCTATTGAAATCAATGACTACTATTTCTAAAAAACAGAGATTAAGCATTACATTTTCTGGCTTCAAATCTCTATGAACATACCCCAGATCATGGAGCTCATTCACACCCTTGGTCATTTCCGTGAGTATCTCATTCAAGTCATCTGGGTATCTCTTATGGTAGAGTTAATCTCTTAGAGTCATTTCAAACTTCTTAAGTCGTAGTGCAATAAAACCATGTCCAAGAATAACTCCATCGAGTTTTAGCAAGTTCTTGCATTACCTTTTATGAGCCTCTCTAAGTATTATGTATTCACTGGAAAACTCAATTTGATACTGCTCGTTCCTAATAAGATATTTGAAAGGATATACCTTATAAGCATACTCATCAACTACTATGAGTTTTGCCTTGTTAGGCACATCAATATGTAAATGGTTGTCAATGCAAAAACTGAGATCTACTGCATTTAATGCAGGTATATACATAGCTCTCTCTTACAAGCATGCTATATATAATTCATTAGCTGGTTGGTTCATTGACTCAAATCGTTTATGCTTCTTAAGTCTCTCTTCCTGCTCTCTCTGTGACACTATAGCATTGGACTTTCTCTTGGCTGGTAAAAGTTTTTATGTCTCTTTATCTTGCATTAAAAACTCGCTTAAATGATGTCTTTGCATGTGTCTTTTAACTTTAGCTGAGTGAGGACTTCATGCAAGTCGTGCACTAATACCTGCCATCGACTTTATCATGCTTAAAATATACCTTGAATTTGCCAGAGTGTATCTCTTTGACATGCCTCTTTAAACTGGATTCGGTTGAGAAGAAATTCAAACACTCCTTGCATTCGAAATGTTTTATTTTTTCTATTGGCTGCTGTTCCTTTTCTTCTCAACCAATTCATTTTATGTTTAAACTCCTATCTCTGCTCTACCCTTCTTATCTTAAACTTCAATTATGAAGACCTCTGCTTCAAACTCAAGAGCTCTTAGCTCTATCTCCCT
>ARYC01003596.1:0-10777 GCA_000711775.1 Oxytricha trifallax
AAATCTATATACTCACTGTCATAAACTGACCCCAAACCTCGCATATACTCACTTAAAATACTAATATTTAAACATTAACCCTACATAAACCCTATTAAAACCCAAATAAAGTATGCAGTAATAGTCTACTTTTATCAATCAAAAACTCAATCAAACTACTTAAAGAGTTTTGGGGTTTTGAATGCTTTTTTATGTATTAATCGATTATTTATTGCTCATAATGTTTATTATCAAAATATTCCTCTCAAGTTTAATAGATCATTAATATACTCACATTATCAGCTAAAGAAAAACTGGATTATTTATTAATGAACCATTATAATTTACTTAATAATTACATTAAAATATATATAATTTATCAGATAATAAGATGCTTTAAAAGTTTTCAACTACTAAAGTTTACCAAAATCTTCTAACTCTTACATTCTCAACCAAATTATAAATTTTGTAATATAATAATTTATTTTAAAATTAAATAGTAATTAATTTAATTGATCATCTTATGGTTTTCATATAGTAATTATTTGATGAGACTTACCTTTTTATAGCAAATTCTAAATAAAAATAATCTAAAAGATTAAAAATAAATAAATGAGTGCAAAATGAAACAAGAAGCATTAGTATTGGAAAAGTTACTCATTTATAATGAAAATGACGAAGAATCAAAGGATAAACAAAATCACTCATAATTTTAAAATGTTCAACATAAGCACCCAAAAATCATCATCTAATTAACCCTAAAATAAAAATTAAATTGAATCATACAACTTTAATGTTCTATATAAATAAAGCCTCCAACTATAGAGTTGGCACCATCTAAATTTGTATAAACCATTTAGAAAAGTAGAGATTTGGATAGGATTAATATTAAAATTGCAAAAAATCAGAAAAATTATATTAGACTATAGATTAAATTTAATAATAAATAGATAATTATTAAAGAAGATATTAGGATACCCCCCAAATGCCTGGAATTTCTTCGAATTTCAGGCTCATGAAACTGGAATAAAAAATAATATTTGACAATTTTGATACTCCCCACAGATCTGGAATTCCAGATTCATGTACCCGGAATAAAATTTTTTTTTTTATGTATTTAATATAGCTTCCCCCCATAAATCTGGAATTCCATTTCATGTGCCTGGAATGAAAAAATTCCAGGCACATGGGGGGTATTCAGATATTAGAAATAAGAATCCACATTTAAAACGATAGATGCTTATGCTCGTAGTTAAAGTAAAACTAAAGAATAAGGAAAATTGAATTTAATTGGCATGTCTTCATTTGATAAATAAAAAATAGGTTAAAAGGATAATAAAACAAAAAAGTTAAACAATATAAAAACCATACTGCAAAAAATAATCGGGAAACATCATTCATCATAGTCTTTAAAGATATCACATCACGTTACAAAACTGTCTCCTAAAATTCTATGCCATTTACAAATAAAGTAATAAATTTTCACACAATAATTTTCAGATTCGAGTGTCTAGTGGAGCCATTGATCCTGTTAAGTTTTAGGTAATCTACTCCTGCACACCGTCCTTTGAATAGTAGGGAATCATCATTTAACTTGTCTTCGAGCATACAACTTTACAAAATTGATCCAAAAATCACAGGAAATTTACTAAAATCACATAATTTTGTTTCACAATATTTCTTTTAGTCAAAACAATGTTGGAGCTATTGCTTTAATGCACACGAATATAGTCTTCTCTTGCGCGCCGTCCTTTGGATACTTGGAATACAACTTTTAACATGATATCAGATTTCAAATGATAATGCTTTATAACTCTGAGATAATAATTAAATTACGGATGCACCTCTATATGGAAGGCTATGCACTTTGCAAATTCAGTCTATATTAACTATGTCTATTATTATTGCATTAGAATGACAAAGTAAAAATCAATAAATGGTGGAAGATATCGCTGAAGTAAATTTTTTCCTCATCTGAGGAACCTTTAAACAAAATATTGTAAAAAGAGGATTCTCCAAAGGAGACAACTAAGTTATCAACAATAACAATAAGGTGAATAATGAACAATAGCAAAACTTAGGAAATGATAAAAAAAAGAAAGATGATTAACATAAATAGGTAAAAGCAATGCCAAAGAACTAGGACTGAAAGTGTGGGAAACCACAGTGATGTAATTTGTTTGAGGACTCAAAGATTCAGTTGCACTTTATATCTCTATCAAATATTCAAGTCTAGAAATTATAATTTTAATTCACCTTAAGTTACTTAATATTATTATAATTGCTAATATTACTTGATGGTTATAATAATATTTTGTTAATTCTTTGAAAACTCCTTTTGTTCTTCTTAAAATAATGCAAAATTATCGATATGCCACAAGTAAAGTAAACACACAATTTTAATATATTGAATTTTTAGATTAGATTAGATTAGATATTAACTGAAAGGTAAAATAAAGACTAGAGATTAACTTTAATAATCTAGTACTTAATATATAATCATTATTACTTTTATTACTACTACTATTAAATATGTTTGTTTAAACCTTTGATTAGTTGATTAGGTTTAATATATTTAATGTCTACGGGCCTTACTGGACTACCGGTGGCCAGCCTTCTAGGTCCCTCACTGCCATTAGGGATTTATCCTGGGGTGCATCTCCGCTGCCTCCAGTAGTGCGGTGGTAGCTATAAATTCCCGTTTTTATTTTTTCTGAGATCATAGTTCAATTGACCTGGGAATCTGAAGCAGAAGGTAAAGTTAAGGTACCAGCTGAGATCAAGTGGTTAAGATCAACATAGGTTGGAGTTAGAATTTTAGAATTCTGAAGTAGATATCATAAAGAGCTTCGATATCAATGCACATAATCTCATCAGCTTCTCTTTTTTTTTACAGTCACCACCTAAGAATTGAAAACTAGGCTCTTCGGAGCTAGCAGCTAGCTTGGTCCTGGGGGCCATGTCCCTCGCCTTCAACTCTATCAGTGCCTACTAATGTAGTTGCTCCAAGCTCCATCTTTAGTAGTAGTAATAAAAGTAATAATTATATTGAATTTTTATTTTCATTAAACTTTATCAAAATAATGATATTATATTTTTATATTTTTTTAGGATTCATTATATTAATGTTGATCGATCCCATATCAATCATATTGAAATTTATTAGAAGGTATTGAATAAAATATAAATTTGTTGCTTTATGTTTTATGATAAAACTTGAAGGCTGTCATATTCTAAGGAGGGTCAACATTTAAAACTAAAAGCACTTGCGCATTATATATATATATAAGGATTGAATCATTTCTTTCAAAATCCCACATTCTATATTTGAGATATTTCCAAAGTACTGAATTTATTAATTTATGAATAATTTTTATCCTAATTTAAAATATTGATTTATTAAAACTATAAGTTTAGTATTATGATTTTTTATATTATATTGAGGATATATCTTATATTTTAAAGTTGAATGTTATATTCATTTTGATTCTTGGATCAGGATATCGATCTTTTATTTTATTTCACTCTATCTATTTAAATGACATAATTTCATCCTCTTTAATAAATAATTAACAATATATTTTTAAGATGTCTTATAACTAATTTTTGATTAGTTTATTCAGTACTTCAATATATTAGCTCAAATTTAATGTTAATTTTCTATATTTTATTAATTAATTTATATATCTACAAATATCCTGAGATAAAATTTTTTTATTTACATAATCTACCTATAATCCTTTTCACATTATTTGTTATTTTATTTTATTTTATTTTACATTATCGATATTATGTTTTTTTAATTAGATTGAATTAATTCTTTAAATTTTACTTTGGTTATTTCTGAAGGTTAATCTTATCTTTACATTAAAAATATTTATTAAATTTTTCAATTAGTATGATAAATTTTAATATTTAAATTGAGATATAAGTAAATGAATGATTGCCATATAAATAAACTTTATACAATTATTTCAATTTGCAAATGTTAGGAGTTATATACTTTTAAAATTAATTTATTATCAGTTCCAGTTGAATATTTTAACAGAATTGGCCTGTATTATGTATAATTCGAAAATCTTCCCAAGTTATCTTATTAACAGATAAATTATTGAACGGAAGTTTCGAACATTTAAATACATTAATTTAATTAATTCCTTAATATTTGATGTCTAAATTTTATATGAATAGTGTATGTTTAATCAGTTAAATATAGCTCTAAAATTAAAAAATAAAGAGGCTATTGAATTTCATTATGATGGTATTTTTTAATAAGTACAAGTTATTTAGAAAATTACTCAAAGTCTTCCTTGCTTTATCGAATGCCATGTATTTTTTTAATTATTATTCATCAACAACAGATTTGAATATTTATGAATATTCCAATTAACAATCCTAATAATTTTCAAGGCAGACAGTTTTAATAAAATATCTTGCAAAAGTTCTAGTCATTAATTGGTTATTATTGAGCTAAGTTTATGAAAAGAGATTAGTTTTAAAAGTAGGAATTTCGAATAATAATCAATTAATATATCATAAGCTAAATTTTATTTATAAATATTAAATTAGAGCTCATTAATTATGTATAAATAATTTAATTTAGTAGAAGTAAAATATATGAAGGTAAAATTAAATATAAATCTAATAGAACAAGTCCAATAAATTACCCAAAGTTTAATCTTGTTAAATCAGTTTTTGTTTAACAGTGAATATTTGAGGTCCCGCGATTCATTCATTCTTGCTCATCTCTTATACTTATTTCACCTATCCACTTCCCACCTAGTCATCTAATTCTATCAATTGCTTCTCTGCTCCTTATAGGCTGTTCTTCCTGTATTCATCAGTGTTCATGTTGATTGTCTCCTCTTCCTTCTCTTTTTGCTGATGCTCCACCTTATTGTTGAAGAGGAGTCCCACTACTTCCGGGATTTCGTCCATTAATTCACTGAATCTGCCCTCACTTGCTACGAGTTCTCTCTCAATTTGTCTAGGGTCTTCCCTCATTATTACGTCGTCCCATTATGCAATCTAGGAATTGAATATTTAAGTTTCTGACCCCAATCTCTTGTTTGCAACCTCCCATATCTTGTTGTTTTTCATATCGGTGTCTCTCGCCATCTCTTCATCACTCAGTGCAATTTCTGATCTACCGATTTCCATTTTCATGAATCCCAATTCCATGTTGAACATCATGTAGTATCTCTACATATTTTTCCAGTCTATAGCGAAGATTTGAAACACTAACTCACCCTGTAATTTCAATACTATGTGGTTAGCTAGTCTTCCGGATCTTTTACTTAGTTTGTTTTTGCCAAACTATTTAGATTGTTGATCTTGAACTCATCT
Organism: Oxytricha trifallax; assembly: GCA_000711775.1. Classification (NCBI taxonomy): domain Eukaryota; phylum Ciliophora; class Spirotrichea; order Sporadotrichida; family Oxytrichidae; genus Oxytricha; species Oxytricha trifallax. Next base: position 5,326 of record ARYC01003596.1, read on the forward strand.
TGCCTAGACGCTTTTGTATGAGAGCCAGGCTTCCTATGATTTCCTTGTGTCGTAGATCTCTAGAGTCTTAATTACTCTCTCAATTTTCAGAATCACCTAGTTTTTGCAATTCTTTAAATTAATCTAGCAGCTTGTATGAATAAATACTCCTTCCACAGCCTCTGTGTCTCTCCAGTAATTGTCATTTTCGAGCTTCAAGTTTACAGACCCAAATTATTTTTTCCAGGCTTTGTATTCCTTTGTCGTCCACGACTATTGGTGGCATAATCATGAATCCCAGTTTGTTTTGATAGAATTTTACTTCCTCCATTTGTTTCGATATCGTTTCATCGTTTCTTCTGAGATGTGATTTCCAGGGATGAGATCAGAATGTTTCCAATCTTAATTGATTTCTTTCAAGTGATCATGTTGTTTCTATGACCAAAGGTCTCTTTCCCTCACTCCTCTTTGCCTTGCTTCTCTCCTATCTTCATCCTTTTTAACCAAAGCTTTCTCTAGTCTGGACTTTGTGCTTGGGTAGCATATGATTGCGATCATTCTCGTTATCTATGTATTCCACCCTTTCTTAGAGTTAAAAATTTTGTCAAATTCTTAACAGGCAACTTCTGACAAGTCGATGATTCTTTTGAACTTCATCTGATCTCCCAGAATGGACACTCTTCCATCCACATATTTGTCGAATTGGGTTCTTTAGCTCTTGGATTCATGTAGCTACTTTCTCAGGTTTGATTTTCCAATCTTGAGCCTGTTATTAAAACCCATATATTTTAATTTATTAAATTTTATTTACATTTTTGTTAGCCGCTTTATAATTTATAAATATTTAATTATAAAATTTATAAAATATTATGATTATTTTATTAAGCTTAGATAAAGTAGTTAATATCTATCAAATTATAGTGTTCATAATTCTTGGTTATAAATGCAATTTCCATCCTTGAAATTACAAAAAAAGTAAGTATAAAATCAACAACAAATATTCATTTATTAACTTAAATTTACTCCTTTAAATTTAAATATTTTTGAATATATAATGCTATATTTAATTAACTATACTTTATGCAGTTGAGATTTACTAATTAAGGTTACTTTATCTTAATAACATTTTCCCATTATGTTGGTAATGTAATGTCCTATTTATAACATTTAAAATCTTTCAAAATTTTTTGAGCTTCTTAATCTCAATGTATCATCTTTGAATGAGAGTGATTTAAATTTTAATAATTCATGGATAAATATATATAATCGAACTATAAATTTAAAAATCTACGCGGGACCATTATTGCAATAATGGTCCCGTGAGTTTATTTATTTTTTAAGCATTATATGTCAATGAAATAATTTTCTATTTTTTGTTATAAAATTCATGAATCTTAATCGTTGCTTTATCGTTTTTATAAATTCATAAGGATTTATCAATAGTTTCTTCAGTATTTTAGAGATACCTATATTTGAATCATGAGTGATAATATTTAGGGCAAAATTCAATTCCTTGGAGATAAAGAACATTGTTCAAATTCTTCAAAGAATTAACTTAAATCAATCAGGATTTCATGCATGCTATATATGATAATTTTCAAGTTTACTTAAATTTAGTTAAAGACATTCATTAGATTTAAGATACGCGGGACCATTATTCAAATAATGGTCCCGCATGAAATTTAAATTAAAAATATAGCTAAAAGTAATTAATTTAAAAAAATGAAAACTTCAGTTTTAGGATCTTCAAGTATAGAAATCAAGTTAGAGGAATCCTAGAATTCTAAAAGTTTTTAAAGATTATAATTGGGTAATATATCATAACTTAACTATTTTATAGCTAATTTTTCGTTATTTTTAGCAAAAATCCTTAGCATCCAATAATAAATAAGACAAACTGCAATCAATTATGAAACCACACATGAAATAAATGTACTTATTGAAGATAAGTTGAAAAACCTAATTAATTCAGATTTCAATATTTTAGTAAAAAATAGTAAGTATATAAGTAAAGATAATTTGTAAGTATTTATAAAGCAAAACTTTCTTATTCAATTAATAAATTATAACTTTTAATTCTATAAATTTAAAAAGAATTAGTATATGAATAGGAATATTTAACAAATTTATAGCATAAATAAGAATTTTTTAGATAATTATTAATTTTAAGCAGAAAAAATTATAAATAATTATATTAATTGAATTTATTAATATAATCATTCAAGAAGTGAAGAAAAATATTTTTATATCTTAATCTTTTATTTCTAATAATCTTAGAAATAAATATTTTAATACAAAAACATTGAATTAATTAATATTTTTATATCTTGAATTTAATAAAATAGTATTTTATATTCAAAAGAATAGTATTTAATATATTAATAATATGAATTAAAGGAGAATTGAATATAGGATTGAGGATGAATATAAATTTTTTAATTAATAAGAACAGATTTAGCAGGCTTTTTCTATATACTTTCATTATATTGAAATTATGTCGAATTTGTTGAATTTTGAATTATAAAGATTCAGATAAATGAATCAACTAAGTATTAAATAGGTATTAATTTTATTAATTATATGCTAAGTGTGTTTTTTTTTTATTCTCAAAATTTATATGGTTCAACTATGGCAATGCGTTATTAAGTATGTAGTTTGTATAGGGACCATAATAATGATTTAAATTCATTTAATAATGAAAAATATGTTTTAAGCAACAAAATATCATGTAATTAATTTTAATAATAACTCTAGAAAAAGATTGCGAAAGTATATGATTTGTGTTTTAAAACATTAATGATTGATTATAATAATATAATTTGTAATTTTATATAATCTTTAAATTAATAAATTAGGAAAATATAAATATAAAATGGAATAAATATTTATGAATCACTGTTTTTGCAATTAAAAATAAACACTAAAAGACTAATATGATGAAAATAAAAAGTATATTAAATAATTTATTATTTTCAAAAACTATCAATATCAGTAAAAACCCTAAAACTCTTTCAGTAGTTTGATTGAGTTTTTGATTGATAAAGGAGACTATTAGTGCATACTTTATTAGGGTTTATGTAGGGGTTTAATGTTTAAATATTAGTAATTTAAGTGAGTTTATGCGAGGTTTGGGGTCAATTTATGACAGTGAGTATATAGATTTATTGTTTAAGTTGCGATATGGATGTGATGATTATAGTTATAAACTCAGACCTATTCTGAATTATACGTCTATAGCAAGGCTACTCCATAAATCTCCTGCAACTGTGAGGTCTCACTCTCTATTAGCAATGAATTTAAAGAGATAGATAGCATCTTAATTCTAAGCCTTAGAGACCCTTAAAATTTTAGCAGCATCATATTGAATATCTTATTAATGATAAGACTCTTAAATACTGGGCTCATTTCTCTCTGGCCTAGAGGGCTGTGATGTTTCATCGCCAATTTCCTGAGCTTCATATCTCTGCTTAATCTATAGCGAACATATAGAAAAAGAACGGAATATCTTACAAGACAGTCAATCGCATTAAGAGAGTGATTGACTTTAATGTTCCATTTTATAAGGATAATTTAAATAAAATAATCGATTAAATGCAGAGGTCTTAAGAGCATAATATAAAGTTCATACACGCTGATGAAGCAGTATTTACATTCAATACCTTTATATAAAGGTCTTGGTACAAGAGGTATAGTAATATAGAAGTTTATGACTAAAAAGTTAAGGTGTAAACTCATGCTATTCTTGGTGGAATAAGTGAAGATAGTGACCTCGAGACTTATGTTATTCACCATCGTTCTATAAAGACTGAATAATATATTAGGTTCTTGCAATAACTCAGAGATAAGTACTCTGACTAAGAGATTATTCTATTCGTTGATAACTTGTCAGTTCTTAAAACTAAAGACTCAAGGAAGGAATATGAAAGGCTAAATATAACACCTGTATTTAATGTTCCTTACAGCCCTAAGTTCAATGGAATTGAATTATATTGGAGGTTATTTAAAGGTCATAATAAGAAATTGCTGCTCTACCATCTGATGCATGATTTAAAATAGATACAGTCAATTTTATTAAGGGTGCTGCTAAAAGAGTCAGTGATGAGAATGTTAAAGTGTGCGCAAGAGAAGGAAAATTTTGTGTTTATATATAAGTATTAGATTTAAACGAATGAATAAGTTCACATATTAAATTTGCCCTTAAAGGGATTTAGCTTCTCTTTCTTTTTTTCCTCTTAATTCTTGCTTGGGCCTATGTTTCTTCTCTTAGTGCCAGCTCCTTTATCTATGTTCATCTCGTCTGGCTTTTAGAAATCTTTGAAGAGTCTCTTACTCAATTCATGCTTTACCTGTGATTTTCTCTCTCTGTTTAATTTGCTACGTTCTTTCATCAAGTAAATAGAAGTACCAGGTTTTTCTATAAAGTTAGAAGACTAAGCTTACTTGAGATGAAAGGATGCTTTTGAAGTTCCTACAGCCAGGTATCACTTGTTTTAATTCCTTGCTTCTTTTTTTCTTCAGAAGAGATGCTGTATCGTTTTTTATGAGCTTCTTAAATAACTTCATTTAAGTACTCAGGTTTCAGAGTTGCAAGAACACCAAAGAAGAAGTTTCTCTCTGGCAACTTATTTGAAGAGCTGCAGCTTTGATGGAAGGTAGAGAGTTACGTCCGGATCACTCATAGCATCGTCATATAGATTTGTCACTGATATTTCAGGGTAGTTAGGTATCTCTATCATCCTAATTTCATTAGACTTAAAAGATTTTTTCTCTTCACTCAGTAAGGCTTATAAGAATGAGATTTTAGTTCCTTGCTGGGTTGGCAAGAACAATCCAACTATAATGGATTTATTAATCTTACTTAAGAACTTACCTTGCTATACCAAATATCTATAAAGGTCTTCTTTACTTCGAAACTTTCCTATTAAATCTTGAGATTAAATTTTCTTCATTGCATCATTCATAGACTCGATCTTGCTTCCTCTTTCTAGAAATGTTAATTAAATTTAAAATTATGGATATCTATTCTAAGTTTATTAAAATCTTATTACTAAATAGGGAGGACCTACTGGAGGTCAACCTTAAAAAGATATACGGAGAAGCATTGAAAAGCTTGCTCCAAGTTTCACAGATTGATTTCCATTTTTATTAATCAATCTCCATTAAATTGCTCCTAATAATGTTTAATTATTTTAGGAGGCCCTCCAAATTAAGTTCAAACTTAATTTGGAGTTAAATTATAAGGTTGAAACTTAATTAGGAGCATATTAAATTAAAAATTATTTAATAACTTTACGTTCAAATTATGTTCAGACTTGATTTGGAGGACCTCCTATAGAAACAAAACTTCATTAGGAGTATTTTAATTTACTCAAATGTATAATATTCTCATTAAATATGTCAACTTACAGTCTTCTATGGTTATTTAACTTTCTTACCTCTCAGCCGAGAATCTACCACAGTGTCTTATACTCTA